>PVIH01004900.1:0-132331 GCA_004025045.1 Sigmodon hispidus | reverse complement strand
GCAGAGAGCACAGGTCCCGGTGGCGGAACCGGAAGCAGTGTGAGGTCAACTCTCCCTCCCAGGCCAGGATACAGGCGCTGAGGCCCGCCGAGCCCTCCTCACCTCTGGTCAGGGTTCGAATCCGCCCCTCAGAGACCCATGCAGTTGGTTTGCTCAGTTCACTCAGTTCAGGGTCGCAGTAGGGCTCCTAGTAGATTCCCTGAGCAGCAGGAGCTGCGGGTGTGGCCAGGTGCAGAGTTCAGCTGCCCCTGCTCCAGAGTGCGCTGGGACGCCGCAGAGAGCACAGGTCCCGGTGGCAGAACCGGAAGCAGTGTGAGCAACTTTCTTCTCTTATAAACTTTTTCTGACATACAAAACTTCAAACTATGTGAAGAAGAAAGTTTCTAGCTTATTCTAAAATGTTCATGTATTCTCTGTAAGATAGCTATCTCTATCTACCTATCATTTATATATTTATCCATCATCTATCTATCTACCTATTATCTAACTATTCATCTATCAGGCTATTTGATAGATCTAATATATATGGAGACAGAGATTAAACAGGTGAAATAGCCCAAGATATGCATAATTTTAAAGTATTATTTCCTGCAGTTTTTGTTAATATAACTCTTGTTCATCTATTAACATTTCATACATAACAATTTCACAGGACAGGATTTTTTCAGTGGTTAATAGCATTTGCTACAAAGGACCTGAGCTAAGTTTTCATCATCCCCGTGATGATTTATGAATATCCTGAACTTCAGTTTTAGGCAACCAAATGCTCTCTTCTGACCTTCAAGAGGACAAGCAAGGATGCTATAATCTCAGTACCCACAAGGTAGAAGTTGAAGGACTATCATAGGTTCAAAGCTACTGTGCTACAAAGTAAATAAAACTAGCCAGAGCTATATACTGGAATGCTGCTTTTTTATCTTATTTTGTTTTTTTAAAAACAGAATGAGAAAAACTTTAATTATGAATGAATATATAAACTACATATAAATATCAATTTATTTATCATTTACTGCCATAAATATTCACAAATCTATCGTAAAAGGTAAAAGTGTTTTATAACTTAGACATGAACTGTTGGTGTCAAAAATCAACAATCTAAAGAAATGTAAAATAAAATGTTGCATTAAACAGCTTAACAATGACTAAGGTTTACACTACACTGTAGAGACTGCCTGTGAAACGAATTCCTGTTTGAATTCATGCTAATAAAAACACAAAACTTTATTTTTTATATTTTGGATTTATCAACAGTGGCTAGTAATTTTATTAACAATATTTTATAATAAAGCACACATAGAGTGTGGAGCAAAACAAACAAAAAAAATAAGCAACACAATAGGATGATTTTCAAAAACTTTACACATAGCATAGCTACTGGAGGCTCCTGGACTACTTACAGAATGGCCTTCCTTTTCTCTGTTAATCACACCATATCTTTATCTCTACTTTTAGTAACATCATTATGGTAGACCAATGAAGAAACAAGCAAAACTAAACCAGTTTTAACTATGTTTTGTCATAAAACATGCTGTCTCTTATGGCTATTGATTTGATTTTGATGTCTAGTAATTATAATTTTAAATAAGATATAATGTTAAAAGAATTAATGGGAAGTATCAAAAAATTTATTTCATCTACTCTAAATAAATGTACTACTATGAGATTTGATTTAATTGTAAAAATATACAGAAATTATCTGACTATAAATTTATGGGATTGACAAAGGAGACACTAATAAGCTTAGCAAGAGTGAAGTAGAGTGTATGTCAAAAGATGGTTAAGATGGTCTGTTTATAGTGACTCACCAAAAAGGAGCAAATAATTTTGTTTTATAGATAAAAATTCTATAATTTTATATATGTGACGTCAACTTTAAAATAGATAAAGCAAAATCTAAGAAAAATGTAGTAAAATATAGCTGTTTATAATGAAATATTTACCAAAGAATTGTGATAATTTTTAAAAATAAACTAAATCTCTGTCAACATAATTATAATAAATGAATTAACCTAACATATATCACGCTGTTCACCCAACAGTCAGTGAAATACTTTCTTACCCTGTAGTAACTGTTTATTAACAAAGCTAATCCTTCACTGGGTAACACAGCACAGCTCAGAGAACGTCAAGGGGCTGATAAACACAAAAAAGGTTTCTGATCACAATTCATTTAAGCAGGAAATTAAAACATTCAGTCAAGAAAAAATGACAAAAATCCCCACAAGACTAAGAGTTAAGACTTAAAATGTATAGATTACACACAGCTAAGGAAGTAATCAAAATGGAAATGAGAAAGTAATTTTAACTGAATTACAACAAAATGCTTTGTTTCCAAAGATACACAGAGCCCTAAATCAGGTTTTCTTAGCCCTTCCCAGTGCAGATTCAGGTTGATAAGTCTTTGTTGTGGCAGGACTTCCTGAGCACTATGGGATGTTTTCACATCTCTAATTTTTACCCAGGATGGACAAGTAACATTTTTTTTCTATTTATGTCACCAAAAAGGTCTATGGATATTTGCAAAAGTTTCCCCAAGGTTAAGAATTCATCTGTCTAAGGAAGGTTAAGAAAGACTAGTATGTTAAGAATGAAGGGCGGGGCTGGAGAGATGGCTCAGCGGTTAAGAGCACCGTCTGCTCTTCCAGAGCACCCGGGTTCGATTCCCAGCACCCACATGGCAGCTAACAACTGTCTGTAGTTCCAGTTCCAGGCAAACACCAAGGCAAATAAATAAATAAATAAATAAATAAATAAAGTTTTAAAAAAAAAAGAATGAAGGGCAATGTGCATAATAAATGTTAATACAAGAAGTAATACTAAAGGAAAAAACTGATAATAAATATTTAAAGATAATTTTTAAATTATTAACATTATTAAAATTTTAAAAATAAAGAACCTTTCTAAAAAGATTAATAAAATGTATATGCCCAGAAAAGCTTGAGAAGGAAGGGAATTGAAAACAGAAATAAACAAGACTGACAATAATTATAAAATAGTTGCCGCCTAGATGTTAATCAACAGATAAATGGATGATAAATATATTGTTCACATGTATAATGGAGTAATATTTAGCTATTAAGAAAAATAAAATTTAAAGGAAAATAGATGGATAGGAAAAAATAATATTAAACTAAGTGGTCCAAACTCAGAAAGACAAAAACCACAAGTTCCTTTTCATATGTGCATCTTAGCCTATATACATTGTGTTTGTGTGTGTGTGTGTGTGTGTGTGTGTGTGTGTGTGTGTGTATGTGTGTTGATTGTATGGTGTGTTCTTATTCACACATACACAAACATGTGTAAATGTATATGTAAAAAACTAAAAACTGAGGAAGGAGATAATAACAGTGTCATGTTAGGGGATGGGGAAGAATGGAAACTAGGCAAAAAGATGCACAGGGCGTGAAAAGAGAAGAGAGTGAAGGAGTTCAGAACAGCAGGACTGGGGCAGCAGAGGAAGTAGGGGAGGCAGGAGAAGGATCATCACAGAAGTGGACTATGTTGGAATACTTCATAATGATGGATGGCATCTTACAGTTTTATTTACTTTTATTTTAAAAATAAAACATTTTAAAAGTATCCTTCACACATTGAAAGTATAATACAAATAAAACTTTTATGTTAATGACAAGGTAGGTGAAATAGAAATAATTTTGAAAATCACACCTTAGCAGATCTCAGAAGATGAATAGAAAATCTGGGTTATCCTATAGCCATTAAGTTAATCTATAACCAACATCGTGGGCATATTCACTAAAGTTCAACAAACAAAATACCACTCTGAGACATTGGTGATAACAGAACCAGGCAACAGTCTTCAGCAGTTCATTCTCTTAAGCAGCAAATGCTGAAAGCATCTCCAAATATTGCCACTGAAAATGAGGATGGATCCATGATCATAACCACACAATCTGTCTCTCTGTGGCTAGTAAATCAAGTGTTAGAAATATAAAGGGCCAAGAGTAAGTTGAGATCATTCTAGAAACACAAGCTTAACTTCTGAAAACCAATCATATAATTGATGAATAGGGGAAAATTACTTCAATGAATACAAAAAGGGTTGGTAAAATTTAACAAATGTATCTTTGTTTATTTTGGTTTTTGTGCTTCTGAAAATGAACCCAGACCTCCATACATGCTAAACTTACACCTCTGAACTTAAATTAGTCAAATGTGTTATTTAGTGAAATTTTATTCACATAGCAAAGATACTCCTCTTCCCACGATGATACTATGGTGAATACAGTATACTCAAAATTGACGCAAACAAACGTTTGCTTCTTTGAAATACAAAACGTGTCTACAGTAGGCCCAAGAGTGCCTTAACCAATCAAAATCAATAAGTGCAAATGAATAAAGGCATAGAAAAAGGAAAAAATGCTGATGTACTTTGACAGCAGTGTGTGTGTGTGCCTGTGTGTGTAATATGTACTGTATATGTACAATATATACAATATAGCCAAGAGTCTACAGCCAGTTTGCAAACATTAAAGAGCTTGGCAAGACTGATGAACACCATGCTAATCATGTCATATTCAGCTGTATTATTCTGTCATCAACAATATAAAATTAATTTTATTTACTTTTATTTTCATGTGTCAAGTGAGACACAGTGGACCACAGGACTTTTGGAAGTTGGTTTGCTCCTTCCAGGGGGATTCAGGGAATGGACTCAGGTCATCCTTGGTAGCAGGTGCCTTAACCCATCCTTCCTGAGCACTTTCTGGAGAGATATTTTCAGAAGCATCAAGCTCCGCAATAATTTTTAAATGTTTCATGTGTATAATTTTAATGAAAATTAAAGAAAACAAACAAAAGAAAGTAATACTCTAAGAAAAGTATTCTTCTTTGTTCCTCATGGTTATGTTTGCAAAATAAGAAAATTCCTCAACATGGCTTCATTGCCTCAAGACCGCACAAAGCCCTCAAAGATGCATTATCTTCACTCACAGACTAAAATATGAGTGGGTGGGAACCACTCCTCTGATAGGGAAATGAAGTCCTTCTGACTTCAAAGTCCAGACTCTTTGTAGACTGTTGGTATCTTTTTCTATTCTATAGTATAATGGGATGCTATTGTTCGTGTATAGTATCATATTTGTCACAATTTCTCTTTAGATGTCATGACTTTTGTAAAGTATTGGTCTTACTCCACCACAATTATTTTAATCCTAATTAGTATCATGCTTTAAATTAAAGACCTTGACAAACAATGTGCCATCTCCAGTATCACAACCAGAAAGTAAAATGAATTTTGATATTTATGACATCTAGCTGATATTTTGCCATATAATTAAGGCAAGTTGTACTGCTTATCATATACTATGAAGTTACTGAGCTGGGATCCAACATTCCTAGCATTCCAAACATTGAGATGAGGATGGTTAAAATGCTCTCTAACTATAATCAACAGCAGATCATTTCCCTGACTTTTCTATAATCCTTCATATGTCTTAATTTTGGAAATACATTAGCAACTATCTGAGGCTTTATTCATGGATTCATTGAACAAATATTTACCAGTTTCAAGTTAAGTACTTAACTTGAAATCAATCTGAACAAGAATTAAGATTCCTTCCTGCATCTTATCAGAGTCTTGAGTCCACTCTAGAAAATCTGACACCTCCAAATCTAGCAGGATTGCCAAGGCCATAGAGAACTCCCTTTAGTGTTCTTTAGAAGTAATAGCTTCTCTTCTAATAACTGGACAAATAGCAACACTTACTATGGAATCTGCTATGCTTTTCAGTGTGCACATGAGTGGAAGATGTAAATTATGGCTTACCAGTGGGTTCCTTGATTTGTGTGTTAGATGGAAGTGCTAATAGTTGCAGACCTCCAACTGTGCACTCATTTGAGACTGTTGCATAAGGAAACCAGTGATGCATTTATACTGTGGGACATTTGTCGACCATTCAGGCAATCCTAGGTAGGGAATTATCTAGAATTTGTATTGGTTATTTTTCTTACTGCTGTGATCTGACCAGAAGTAACTTACTGGAGGAAAGTTAACTTTGGCTTGCTATTGAAGGAATGCAGCCCATCACAGTGTAAAACTTATGGCTATAGGAACATGGTGTCACATTGCATCTATCATTAGGAAACAGTGAGTAAACTGGAAGTGAGAAGAGACTATCTAGTCTCAATGTCTTTACACAAGGTGACTGACTTCCTCTAGTGTGGCTTCATCTCCTAAAGGTTACACAACTTTTTAAAACTGTGCTACTACTTAGGCATCAAAGTTCAAACAAAGAGGCCTATTGTGGGATGTGGTGGTCTGAATAAGAATAATCCCATTAGGCTCATGTGTGTGAATGCTTGGCCCATAGGAAGTGGCACTATTTGGAGGTATGGCCTTGTTGGGGTAGATATGACCTTGTTGATGGAAGTGTGTCACTGTGGAGGCTTTGAAGTATCTTGTATGTTCAAGCTATGCCCAGTGTAGCACACAATATCTCCTTCTGTTGCCTATGGATCAAGATGTAGAACTCTCAGCCTCTTCTCCAGCACCATGTCTGCCTACACGCTACCATGACAACAATGGACTCAGTCTCTGTAACTGTAAGCCAGTCCACATTAAATGTTTTTCTTTATAAGAGTTGCCATGGACATGATGTCTCTTTACAGCAACAGAACCCCTAACTAAGACAGAAGTATTTCACCAACAAACTACAATGGGCCAAGCAGATTCTCAGAGGCATGATAGAGTATTTTGAAAGAGAAACATTCATGTTTGCAACTTTGAAATGGAGTCTTAGTTCACCTTACTGCTGGCCTGACTGGTGGCTTGAATGAGGATGATTTCCATAGGCTTTTATATTTTAATACTTGATAGCCAGTTGGTGGAACTGTTTGGGAAGAATTAAGAGGTGTAGCCTTGTTAGAAGAAGTAGGTCCTGGGGGGTGGGTTTACAGGTTTCAAAAGTTTCCACTTCCCAGTGGCTTCCTTTCTGCCCTCTACTTTTAGGTCAAGATATGAGCTTTCAGAGGCTGCTCTGCCACTGTGCCTTCATTCTGCTATCATGGACTCTAGCCCTCGGACACCATAAGTCACATTAAATGTTTCCTTTTATAAATTGCCTTCGTCATGGTGATTTGTCACAGCAATAGAAAAGTAAATAAGACACCAATGCAACCTAGAGCTACCTTGAAAAAAGTCTCAATTCTACAATTACCTTTATCAAGATGATCTGTAGGCACGTTTATAATGGATTGTCTTGATTCTCTTCATTCATATGGGAAAGCCTTTCTCAATGTCAGGAGGGCCATTTCTTCTGCAGGTTATCTTTGCCAGTATAAGAAAGCTACATGAATATGAGCAAGAACATAAGCCTACAACAGCATTCCTCCATGGTTTCTGTCTTCAGGCTGCTGCCTTGAGTTCCTTCCCTAACTTTCCTTAGCAATGAACAGTGACCTGGAAATACAAGATAAAATAAATTCTTTCCTTCACAAGTTTCTTTTGGCCAGAGTGCTTTATCACAGCAACAGAGTAAAACTCAACAGATGGGTAGTGAAGGGTTTGAATGAGAAAGTCCCCATGCTTCTCATATACAAAGACTTTGTCTCCATCTGGTAGCCATACTTGGGAAGGTTTAGGAGGTGTGACCTTGTCAAAGGAAGTATGTCACTAGGACTGGCTATCAGAAACTACCCCCCCCCAACTTCTACCTTGCTGTCTTGGCATTGTATTTTCAATTCAAGATGTGAGCTTTCAGCCTCCTGCTCCTGTGGCCACGCCTGCCTCCAGATGCCATAACTCCCTATCATAATGGACACTGACCATATGCAACAGTAAGCCTAATGACATTCTTCTATAAATTGCCTTTGTTAAGGTCTTTAATCACAGCAACAGAAAAGTAACTAAGACAAGTAGATAGAAGAAAATATATGTGATACAGTGAATAGAGGAAAATATGAATTATGGAATCTAGGTGGGAATCTTATTGTGTTGTATGTTTGATTGGTTAAGGTAGTATGTTTTGAAAAATGTGCAGCATAAAATTATTAGCAAAAGTGAAGCAAAGTCAACATTAACGGCATGGAAAACTATAGTTTTCTCAAATTAGTGTTGGTTTTATTCATTTTTAATTATGAAAATACTCAGAGGTATATTTGCTAATCAATACTACATATCCTACATCACTATCAAAAGCAAACCTTATGAAATTTTCCTTTTCTTTTTTTTTTTAAAAAAGATTTATTTATTTATTATGCATACAGTTTTACAGAAGAAGGCACCAGACCTCATCATAGATGGTTGTGAGCCACCATGTGGTTTTGCTGGGAATTGAACTCAGGACCTCTGGAAGAACAGTCAGTGCTCTTAACCTCTGAGCCATCTCTCCAGCCCCGAAATTTTCCTTTTCACTAGATCATATGAGTCTGCAAAAATAAATCAGTTTTTCCCTGTGTAAGGGAACTGGAAGTTCTATGGAGAAAAAAACCACTATTATGAGTTTAGGATCTATAAACAGACTATAGAGTTTTATCTGACACACAATAGGTACTCAAAAATACATTTCAAATGAATATAAGCTTGTAATTGAATATACCATATATTACAACAAATAGAGCTGAGCCTAGCTGCAGAAACTAGCAATACCAATAACTGGACAGTTTAGGGTGCAGAGTCAGCCTGTTAAATTATTTAAAAATTATTACCAAGATGTTAGGGTATAGCCTAGTGGAGCACTTGCATAGCGCATGTGAGACTTGAGTCCGTAATATTGAAAAAAAAAAACAGTCCAGCAAATAGGAGGCATAAATGCATTGCAGAAATGCACTTCTTCTATGACCACCATATTCTAGTTGGACATTTTCTCTCCAGCCCAACTCACAGTTACGTACCACATTTACTTGATGGTATGCCTCAATCTGTGCCTCACACATACCTTCATTTAGGTGACTGGCAAGCATTACACGGGCATCCGATCTGTAAAACACAACGGTGAGGCCTTGGGTTGCAGCAGCACTTTTCAAACTCAGCACTAGAGACAATTCTTTGCTGAGAAGACTGTCTTATTTATTGCAGGGCTCAGGGGTATCCCTGCCTTCCATGCACTACATGCTAATAGCTCTCATGTTGCAGTGATCAAGCATATCCCAAGACATTGCTAAAGGATCTTATGAGAGAAAAAAGTCCTTACCACTCTATGAGAATTGTTGGTCACAATAAGGTGATAGCCTCAACACGGGTGTTCCTATATATTAGGTACTTTTCCATTTCTTTTTCAGACTGAGCCTCATCATGTACACTTGGCTGGTTTGGAACATACATATAGACTGGGCTGGTCTTAACCTCACAGAGATCTGCCTGCTTCTGCCTCCTGCATGTTGAAATTAAAGACTTAAGCCACCACACCCATCCTTCATGTGCCCAGTGAACACAAGTACTCTATAAGGGAAGAACTGAAAACTCAGCACCTTCCGTGTTCCTATCTCTTTGGAATTTCTTCTTTTGGAATCATAAAGAGAAAAGTCATCACTGCTTCTGCAGCCCATTTTCAGACATCAAGTCTATCTTGCTTTCACACTTAAGAAGACAGTGTACATGGACCTGGGAAGGTGGGAGAAAGCAACCAAAGATGCCCCCCAGGGTCATCAAAGATAAACTGTAATCTTCTCCCACAGAGAAAATGTCCAGCCTCATCCTTGTATACCTGAGTGGTCCACATCAAGTTTTTGCATCATGAGGAGCCCCCACACCACCTAACAACACCACCCCTAGCTACAGCCCTGTGAGCTTAGTATGGAGAACAAGAGTGATCATATTATAGACAGTAAATATTTGTTGAGTGGACAGATGAATGAATCATGTTTTAAAAGGTAAGAACAATCCGGTGCCAGGCTGTGTGTATTTGAAGAACAACTGTTGGCCCCGTTCAGCAGATATAGACATTTGATCTTCTCATTTGCAAAGCTATCAAATGTGTTTTTATTATCCAATGAACATCTGCTAACTATTAAATAGTGGCTGAAAGTCAAACCAATTTGGCTGGAGAAGTGACTCACTGAGGTGTTTTCTATGTTAGCATAAAGACCTGAATTTGAGTTTCCAAGATTTGAATAGAAAACTGGGTATAGGGACACAGAGTGCCTTGTAGCTCTAGTACTTGGGGGTAGGACAGAGATACAAAGATCTTGGGGCTTGATGGTCTGGCAGTCTAAGCAACTAATGAGCTTCAGGTTTACTGAGAGCCCTTATCTCAAAACAAAGATGGAAAAATCAATTAAGGAACACACACATAATCACTTGCACCAAACACATACACATATGTCAAACTAATGTGACAAAGGATGGGAATTTTTTGAGACAGTAATTACGTACCTCTGGCTGACCTAATGTTGGCCTATGGCCTAGGCTGACCTCAGGCTTGCAGCAACCCTTCTGTTCATCCTCACAGGTGCTGTGATCACAGATCAAAACCATATGCTCAATTGTTAATACTGTTTAAAAATATCATTTCATTTATATGGTAAACCTAAACATTTTTCATCAAGATTTCAGTTTAATTTCATCATAAATGGTGTTTTAATTCTATTCTGCATTGTTCTGTATTCCTGCTGGATTGTAAAGTAAATGTGGATCATTAAAACCACATCCATTCACTTTGAAAAGAGAACAGCAGCTTCCATTCATTTTAAATGAATGCACTGTGGGCGTAATGTGCCAAAGCTATCAGTCCTTACTCTAAAGGAAACTACATTTCATTCATATCAAATGCTGAATGTCAAAAAGTACCAACCCATGTTCCTCTTTTTATAGATTTGTTTTGCACAAATCATTTGTTAGTCATGTCTTTTACATAAAAAATTACATCATGCATATCTGTTCAAGAGAATTCAAATTTAATTACATAAAGTTGAAGTGAAGGCAAAAGGTTTCCTGCAGTGTGTTCTATATTTATATTTGAACTTCTTCCCTCTCTGGTGTGTGCAGTCCTGCCTTGACCCTGGAGAGCTGTGGCTTCTGTTCTTGTCTATTTTTTATACTCTAATTAAAAACAAAAAAAAAAAAAACCAAAACCTTAAACCTGCAACATAGAATTCCAGATACAGAGGAGGAGTCTGAAACATAGTCCATCTCTTTTGGAGACATAAAATTTATCATTCAAATCAGGTTCCATGTTCTTGCTTATAAGTCCTGAATGACTGCCCATGACTGAGAATAGCTTAGTACAACTCAGCTTTCCGGAGGAAGGAAGAAGCCCATTATTTATCCATGGAGATGCCCCACACAAGCAAGTTCTTCTTTAGTCTCTCTGAGAAGCCAGAAGATATTATTTAGGAAGATTAATTTACCAACAAAAACAGTAATACCAGACTGTGTACAAATTGATTCTACATGGACTGATGTGGGTGTTGGGCAAAACCAAGAGACAAGTCTCCCTCCATGACCCTATTTATATTATTGGACATAAGACCCAAAGACCAGTTGCTAAGGTTTGGCTTCTTCAATTTATTTTACAACAGTTTCAAAAAGTAAATTTGCTTGAACAAATGTAGCTATTGAAGTCTTATTTGAGAATGCAAGAAATGTTTGACATGGCAAAGATTTTGGATGTTAATAAGCATTATGAATATTAAATTTAAATAAGTGGGACAATTCTGACATTTTTTATAAGGATAACTGGAACCTTAGCATTTGAGTAAAATGGTGATATTTTATAAGTGAATGACTAGAAAAAGTAAAAGGCAGCTGGTGTAAGAGCATCCTGAAAGCTTCCTTGATTATATCAGCCTAAAATTTTTATGTCTAGAAATGTCCAAGTTGCAACAGTGTGACTTCCTTGACTTATATCTGTAAATTATTGGCAAACTATTCAAGTGACACTTAGTCTCAATTTGTTTTTGCTTTTCCTCACAGGCCCCTTCACAATAGCTTACTGGGCAGAAGTGAGAGGTTTCAAATTGTGCAGTGGAACTTGCCAGATGTGGAAGACTGGGGTGAACTACACTCTCCAGGGAGTCTAGAATGGTTGTTTCTCTTTTTAGAGAAATGAAAACTTGTAGCTAGATAGTCTTCAGCCACAAAACCAAATCCACAAGAAAACATCTTAATTCCATTATATTAAATCCAATCTACTACTCTGGTTGAATACTCAACCCTGTTTCTTCCAAGATATCCTTGATAAATTAATTTGCACAAATTTCTTCCTAGACTCAAACTGCCCCAAGTCACTGTTCCCCTATGATCGCTGTAGCCTTAGAAATAGCCTTAGTGTACAAAAAGATACCTAGAAGCCAGGTCTTATGTGCACCTGAGGAAGCAATGGCAGAGAGCATTCTCTCTAGTTCACTGTCAATAAGGTTTATTTTTATGGTTGCTATGCCTAGGTAGCAACATTATTATTGGCTTCTTAATAACATGGTAATTAGTCTGCAGTGGCAAACCCCAGCGTGAGCTATCCCTTCTGGGGTGCTGATCCTTGAATCCTCCTCTGCATTAAATGAGGCTGACCCTGTGAGCTGGATCAACAAAATGGGCCAGAAGTGAATTGTATCAGATGTAAATGTAAGACGATAGGGCTGCAGCTTGAAGAGTCCTGAACCCATACACCAGAAGCCATTAACAGTGCAGATAGATCATAAGGGGAGGCAGGAGACTGCTAATCCCTGAGAAGACCTGTCAAGAGACAAAGGGATGGTGGCAGCTTCCTGTTCTTCTGTGGATCCCTACAACAAGCCCAACAACCAAGCTCCAGTCATGACCACCATCTTACAGCAATGCCCAGTAGATTACGGCTCAACTAAGACAATTAAAATGTCCACACATTAAATAAACTATATTATTCTAACCCCAGGGAGTACTCAGGATCTTGAGAAACTGTTAAATGGTCACTTCAAGCACAGACTCTTGGAGCGGGTAGTTTGTTATTTCATAGTAAATAGCTAGAAGCAAGGGAAGACAGCATTGCTTCTTTTAGGTCCACATTGATTAACTTGCTCCTGTTCACTCCTTGCCCATTTGAACTACTGCCGACCATCCATGGTTACAGTAAGAAAGCACTTGCATGATACCCTAACCCTTATTACAGTCAATCTTGGCTCTACTATAGATTAGGCTGTTTGGGCCCCTCCTGTCTGCCCCTTCTCTCCATTAACTTCTTGGACAAAGCTCTTCATTCTCATCACCAGCATCTGTTCCTTAGAAATGCCAGAGCCTGCTACCAGAGAAGCTGCAGGTGGATCGTGCTGTGGTGAAGGTGGGGGAGGGAATGCTGGCACATATGCACCTCCTCTCCTTGCTTGTCCTGCCGGCACATAGGGCTCCTTGCCAGGGCAGGGGCCTTCGGCAACCTGTGTTGCTAGAGATCACCTTGCTCTGGTTCAGAAGTGGCTTTCGCTGTGTGGACATGTGGAATTCCACCCCAGGAGCTGCCGAGCAGTGGTGGTGAGAAAGCCAAGACTTTCAGGCCTCCTCATCTAAAGCAGTATAGGTAGGCAAGGGGTGTGTCCTGATGAAACTCTGGTACCATACTTAATTTCCAGTTCCATGTCTTCTCCCTGTGGACCTCTCAAATTGTTTTCCCTGCAACGAACTTCTTCTGAGGTGCCAAGAATGTTCAAGAAGCATCTGCTACAACAGCCAAAGCCTTTCTTAAACTGCCCTGCCCATGCTGAAAGCATGCTGGTTTTCTATTTCTCTAACAATACAATTACCTCACAAGAGTGGCAGGGTGGCCGCAGACTATCCCTGTTGCATTGAGGAGCTAACAGGTAACAGGAAACTTTGTTGTCTGATCAGTGTGCACATTATGTGTGCAGAACTGCCACAATGAACCTCTTATGATGTATAATTACAACATGTTGACCAAAGATTGTAAAACACATTCTGAATAAAACTCTTATCTCTAAAATGGAAGCTTAATTTTTCATCAGGTTTAAGGAAATAAAGACCTAATTTCTAAAAAGTGACTCCTGGTGGATTTTCTTTTGTTCTCTAGATGATATTGGGATGGATGACATTTCATTAAGACCTATACCTACAATTAAAATTTATAATTGTTTTTCTTCTCAGATTTAACAATTGTTCTATGGTTATATTCAAGAATTTCTTGTATTTTGAAAACATTCAGAAGTAAGAGAACATTATGCTTTCAACTATATGCAGAAGAAACAGTTTATATGAAGAGTATATGTGTATTTGTAAATCTGTGAATGTAATAAAATTTAAAAATGTAAAGACACATAAGGCTTGAGTCTTAGTCCCATGGCAGCTGTGTATGAGCCATTGGGACAGAGGCTGGCTGTTGGCATCTTTATAGCTTCCAGATAAATCCATTGTGTGCTTCAAGATGATGACAAGTACTGCACCAACCCTGCCAGTGGGGAGACATGGCAACAGGTAGGCTAGAGGCTGGAAGGCAGCTGGAGCCAGCCCTGGCACCCCAACTTCAGACAGTGGTAGGCATGTGTGAAAGCTGATGGCCTAGCACCGCCCCATTGTCTTCTTCAGTGGCATGGATGATCAACAACATGATATCATCATTGACAAAAAGCCAGACACAATGATGGGGCAGGGATGCTCTGTTACTAGGCAAGACCAGAATTCCACAGAGCCCATTCTCACCCTACCAGGTACTAAAAGGAACGTAATGAAACAGAATTTGAGTGGGATGGGTGACACGGGAAGGAAGTGGCTTGGGGAATAGTGATCAGAATCTGTCATCCCTGCAGAAATTATTAAGAAATCTGAACCTCTGAGGTTTTCCATAGACTGGATAAACTCTCCCAAGGATATTTCTGTCCCCTCCCCTATGACATGGGTGACTATTTATCCCGTAAGAAATATCTGATGTTGTCATAAATGAACAAATGAAAATATTTGTTACTTATAGTGTGCTTGGCCTCTCCTGCTCAGTACTTTAAACAATAGCATGAGGAGAGTTAGCAGATTCTTTAGAGGTTAGTCCTGTCCAGTGTCTTAGGGCTATTATTGAAGTCTAGCACTAGTCAGTGTTTTGATGTTATTTATTTGTTCATTTATTTATCGCCTTTCCTTATTTGAAATTTGATATAGAAGCAAGTACCTCAGCTCATTTGCCAAAGGGTTTTCTATTTTGTTGTGACTAACTTCCAAATGGAGTACTCAGCTACCAGATGGCAGACCTCATCAGCTGCATATGACCCCTCCAAAGTGCCTACATCCTACCCCCTAGAACCTGGAGCAATGTTACCGTACATAGGGAAAGAGATCTTTCAAAGGAGGTAAGTGATATGGGAGTGAAGTGACAACCCTCACTGCTCAGATGTCAGAGAAGATGCCATGTGCCTTCATTGACAGCAGGAAATACTCTCAGCTGAGTAATGAACAGGCTTCTTAGAAACTAGAAAGCACATGGAAACCTAATGACATAGTTCTGCAGATGAACCTGAGACCTCTGAGCACCAGGACTAGAAGGTTCTTGTATGCACTACCCCAAGTGACTGGTGACAGGGTAGTAATTTGCAGCAGCCACAGGATGTACACAGTGTTTGACTCACCATTTGATGCTCACCTGCCCAGCCTCAGTTACCAGGCCTGCAGAGGCTTTGAGCTTCTACCATCCCTGTCTGTGTGGTCTCTGCCAGTAAGTAGACATCCTGCTACCTCATAGTACAGAATTCAGCTGAATTTGTATGGACAACTAGCCTATCACTACTAAGCCAGATGGGTAATTGTCACAAACCAGGAGGAAAGCCAGACATGCAGTTCAGAGCTGTACATCCAGAACTTCGAAAGCTGAGTCAGGATAATTGCAAGAGTTTAAAGCCATAGTGAGCTATGACACAAGCTTGGGGCTAGCCTGGCCTACATAGCAAGTATCAGGCTAGTCTGGACTACAGTGAGACCCAAATAGAAAACAAAAGCCAAAAATAAACAAGCAAAAAATGATGAAAAGAAAGAACAACAATAAACAAGATAGTAAGAGAAAAAAGTATTAATAAAATTACTAAGAATAAAACTTTAAAACATTTTTCTGCTATCTCTTACAAAGGTCATGGTGCATTTTTTTATTTTTTTATTACAAATAAAGTCACATTTTTCTATTAGTGTATATCCTTATTCAAGGTCCCTTCCCCCTCCCACCCTCTCAGGTCACTCTCTCTTCTCCACATCTCCCCATCTCCTCCCCAGCATGGGCAGAAGGTCCCAAGGTGCCAATGTTGCTCAGTTCAGCCTCCATTCCTGGCAGATCCAGTTTCCTCATCCCAACATCAAGACTGAGTCAGGTGTTCCTCTAGAGGAAGTGGGATCCAAGGTGTCAGATCCCAAGCTGTTCATCGGTTGTGGTTTGCAGCTTGGACATGCTTTGCTTTTTGTTTTTTTTTTTGTTTAGAGTCCACTAATGAGTGAGTACATCCCCTGCTTATCTTTCTGGGTTTGAGATACCTCGCTCAGGAGAATATTCTCCAAATCCATCCATTTGCCCGCAAATTTTAGGATATCATTTTTTCTTACTGCTGAGTAGTACTCCGTTGTGTGGAAGTTCCACAGTTTGTTAATCCATTCTTCAGTTGAGGGGCGTCTAGGTGCATTTACTTGCTTTTTTATATTATTCTAAATAAAATTAACCTTCTGGATAATGTTGCTGTTCACATTTGCACCTTGCAATGCAACTTTTGAGTACAAATGGGAGATTATTTAATGTATGCACAGAATGACCTAAGCAGCACAGATTGCAGTTTGCAGTGGGTGCATGTATACAAATTTTGTGTTTGGCAGAAGGGCAGAAATGCTTCCCCAAACTAGCTCAGGTATTTGCATTTCCCTTGGTGATATGCTCTGATTATTCCCATATGCTCTATCTCCAGGCTACTGGTTGGTAAAGGAGGACCACAAGGAAAAGAAATTGCAAATGGCTTGTCTTTCTCTGTGTGATAGTTTCCTCTTATACAACTACACTTCCCAGCTTCTCTTGCAGTCAGAAGGGATGGCATCTGAACTTCCCCACACACACTCTGCAAGTATGCATAGGAGACTGCAGCCTTGAATAAGCACAGTTCAGTCTGCAGTCAGACCAACCCTTTCTTTCTTTCCTCTTTACATCTCTCTACAGCTGCTCTTTGACAATCTAATATATGGTGCCAAAGACCCACAACAGGAAATTGAGCCTAGTGTTGGCTCAAAGCCACCTATGGGTTAATCTACCAGGCTCAAGAGGACCAGGGAGGGCCACTCTATTCCCTCAGGCAGCCCTTGCTTTTCATTCTTTGTCTCGACCTTTCATCTCCCTCTGACACAGTCTGACCTAGGCTGAAGGCCACAGTGCTTTGACCAGAACATGCATGCAACATATCAAAACTCCTGAGCAGGGTAATTGTGGACCTAACTCCGAGGTGCTCTGCTTAGGTCCGGGAGCTCCCCAGTTTCTTTCTGTCTTGAGTGCTGCTTGGTGGAAGGCACCAGAGAATTTCCACTCTCTGAGAGAAAGCTTGGTTAAGAATTCTAATTCTGGGAAATCTCCACTAGCCTACCACTTGATCAACCCAGAGAACCTTCCACTCACTAGCCTTGCAGTTTCCTAGCCCTGGAACTATAGAAGTTGGGGAATGTCCATTTATTTTCCAGTTATATTTGGTCTATGTGAGTGAACAGACCCCTGTTTTTAATCTGATCCTGGGTCCCCTGCCATTGGTTCCACATCCTTCATTCCAAGGCACATCCCTTCAGCCTGGCTGCAGGCTAATCTGTAACACTCCACTTGGGAGCCCTCACACCCAGTTCACTGGTTCAGCTCTGTGTCAAAATCTTGCCTCAAAATACCTTAGACATATGGCCACCACTTCTGGTCCAAATTCAAAATTCTCAGTGTTTAATACCTAAACTAATTTTGGTAACCTCACAAACTATAATGCTAGCCTGGTCCAAGGTTCCCATATAATTCACCATTCACTTTACTCTTCCTCAAGGTCCTGACTTTCAGCCACCATACTGAAAGTCAGAGCACCAGTTATTTCTGCTGAGCATCCAAACCTGTATCTTCCTCAAATGAAATAGCACACAACTCTTTGGCCTTATGCCTGTGGCCTACTTGTGTTTCTGCCTCTCCAAGCCTGGAAAGTTCTGTTTTATCCCTTTTAGCTAAGAAGTAAAAGCCTTTCAGGTTATCTGCTCACATGTGCGCACACATATACTGGTAATAGCTATGTAGATTGCTAGGATCAGTCTTTCAGATTAAATGTCTTTTGGATATCGATAATGTTGACAAATTAATTCATGCTGCTCTACTTTATTGAAAAAGCTGGCTCTGGAGCTGGAGTTTGGCCTGTTTTAAGCAAAGAGGCCAAACACTTATTTTTAAAAGTTCCCTCCAAACAGGGCAGGATGGCCACCTGACTGGGAGACAGAGAACAAAACAGAACAGGCCAAGAAATTTGATAACACTGAGCTTGAGAACAGCTAAGAGTGAATTATTTCCTGTAGAGGTTATAATAGCAGGGTGTTTAACTGAATACTATGTCCTTTAAGGATACTACTGTCCTTAAAGCTTTGCTTTCGTTGAAAATTTAACTTTTTGTATTTTAGGATTTTTAAGTTTATTGAGTGTGTTTTAACAGGGATCTATAAAATTTAAAGTTAGCTTTAAAACTTTAATACAAAGAAAATAATTACATAGATAACCTTAATTTGTTATAGCATATCTACATGTAACTTAGACTCAACTCTTGTTTAGGAGGAGGGTGTGTGCCTGGTAGTCTCACTTTGGAATACCTTGTGGCTTGCCATCATCTTGGCTGGTGACCTCATCAAGATGAAATCATGCCATGACTTTACCGCCATCTTGGTTAAGGTGACCTATCACATGGTACCCCTCTACTTTTCAGTGTATTCTCTTTTTTAGACTAAGGAGGCAACACCAGGCTCCCAAGATGGTTTATTTTAAAACTGAGTCATATAAAAACTGATATTTTTGCTATCTTTGTTAAGCTTTACCTATTTGGAGAAACTAAGTCATATAAAAAATGGTATTTTATGAAAGTACACTATTGAAATGAAGTCTCTGTTTTCTCTATGGACTATATTATGGTTTAAAGTTTATTTTGATACTAAAGGATGTTCAATTAATAATTGTATTTTTGTAAGACCCAAGCAGGAATAAAATTGCAAAATCCTAACCTATAAAAGGAACAAATTTGTCATAAACTGTTAAAGATAATGAGGATATACA
Organism: Sigmodon hispidus; assembly: GCA_004025045.1. Taxonomy (NCBI): domain Eukaryota; kingdom Metazoa; phylum Chordata; class Mammalia; order Rodentia; family Cricetidae; genus Sigmodon; species Sigmodon hispidus. The sequence continues at coordinate 113,174 of PVIH01004900.1, read as the reverse complement.
AGCTGAATTGTTCATGCCCTTTACCCTGGTTATGCTAAGTACAGTTATAATTCATTTACAGAGACAAGCTTAGAGGAAGAGACTCATATAAATCTGCCATTATAAAGCTTTCTGCATATGTTGTCAAAGGGAGTCCTGAAGCAAGCCACTCAAAACACATTTAAACTAAACTTAGTTTGTTTAGTGTAAAATAATATCCAAAATTGGGTACATAAAAATTGGTTATAAAAATTAAGTGCTTGAATAAAATGGATTAAATTTATAATACACATGCACAGCTCAAGGAAAACCCCAGGCTCCTTGAATGGAGCACCATGATACCAGGGTAATTTGTGTCCTAGCCTCATTTTAGGACAAGGGTGCATGGGAAGTAAGGCATTGTGGAAGTCGGCTGCTTCTGCCTCCAGGTCTGACCAGCTCTGGCTGTGTCCTGTCTCCTTATGTCTCACATGACAGGGGGATTGGTTCCCAGCGGAAGGTCTCATCATCTACCCCACACCCTAAATGTCTCAAACAGCAGAGAGGCAAATAGCAATTACTCTGTCCTCAGTGTCTCCCAAACTGACATTTAAGGATGCTGTGAACTGAGGAAACTTGTCTATTACCTGCCTGGCATGGGAGCCACACACTACTTCAATTGATCATACAATGTACCCTGGCATCAATTATTCAGTTCAGCACAAGATAATTCCAGCATCCACCCTAACCACCTATGTTCCCTCATTAAAATCATATCTTTGGAAAGTTATTCAGAATAGCCAAGAGGTATCTATGATGATTGATCTTATATCTGTAGAGTCGATGCCTTCTTCTATTAAATGATATCCTTTTTCTATAAGCCCTCATTCTTTGTAAGCAGATGACTTAGATGAAAAAAATCTTTTCATTCATCTGGTGCCAAAGCCCCAGAGCTGATTTAAACAGGTTCCCTATCCAAGGAAATCCACTACTCTGTACCAAACTGCTGATCTGACTCTTCAGTATGCTTGAATCTGCTTGCATTTACCACCCACCAAATTTGGTTCTAGAGTTCACCTCTTCTGCACTGTCTTCCTTCATCTCATCTAAGCATTCACCTCTCTTCTCCTAAGTGCCCCTTCTGTGCTATGCCCTTTGGGGCCTCACTGAGGGGACAACGCTCCTTACTAAGACTATCTATTGCTCGTCCTTCCCCTTCTCCTGGAGACGTGCCACCACAGAGTTCCCTGCTTTGTCTGCTTTTACTACAAAGCCACACCAGTGATCCAGGAAGCTTCCTCTGGTCCTCGTGGTCCCCCATCATGTGAAAAGGGACACCTCTCCTCTGTGGTCTGAGACATTTACCTCAAACAAGTCTATCAGTTCACTTGGTGGATGGCCTGAATTGAAAATTTTTGTACCAGGGCACTTTCTGCAATGGCTTCTTTAAGCTCCTTCCTGAAACTCAGTCACCTCCCCCAAGAACTGCCTGCATGCTCCAGGGTCCGTAGCAGTTGTCTTGGTCCCTTCCCCTCTCTGTCTATCTGCATGCCCTCCTGGACCTGTTTGTTGCAAGTCTCCTTGCCTCCTCCTAGGAGATACTAAGTTCCACAGTTTCTCTATGACATTCTGGTTTCTGTGGCATTGAAACCCTTCCTTGGATGGAGTTTCTGCTGGTTCCCCCTCATCTCTTAGGGCTATACTGTTCTCTGTCTCTTAGCTGCCAAACCCTCCCTGTGGTAGAGTTTGTTTCCTGACTCTTTCTCTTTTTCTCCTTGGACTCAAGTCCTTTCTCAAACTCAAGGATGTTCCCTAAGCCTTGCTGTCTTACTGAAAATAAGTATAGCTTTGATGGCCAAAGATGGCACACTCTAGTTGCAAATTCTTGTAGATTGTAATGACTTTAGCCATTGTTCAAGCAAATGGTCCCAAAGTCTCTTGTCTCTAACGTTCTACAACTTTCACCTTTTAAATTGTCTCTCTCTATGCTTTCTCTGTGGTCTGCTCTCAAGAAATACTTTAATACTACTCGATAAATAATCTCTATCTGAGGATTGATTTGTAAACATTTTGGGCATGGTTAAAAAAAACCTGTAAAACTTGTAACAAAATTTGGCTTAAAAATTGCAAAAGACTTATAATTGAGAGTCTATACATAGTTATATATGTGATTTAGCTCTTGTGTTTTAAACAGCAACTATGTGCCTGTGCTCCCCATCCTGGCTGATGACTTTCAAAATGTAAGTAGTCACATGACTGGAAGCCATTTTTACTAAGTTTAAAGATGCATATCATGTGATTTCATCATCTTAAGATGACCATATGTCATAAAACAACAACTATAAAACTCAGTTCTACTAAGTCCTTAGTTTATTATTGTACCTCTTTATAGACTAGGGAGGCAACAGTCTCCAAAATATTTTGGATTGATATAGATTTTTGTATGGTGATAAAAATTTAAGGTTAGAAAAGTCTACTCAGATTAACAAAAGCTAATTAATAAAATGTATATGTATAATTACTTATTTCTTTTCTAACTGATCAACACCAAGATTCTAGAAAATTTAGGTAAGTAACAACATGTGTTTGAAAAATATGGAATATTTGAGAAATATGACATATAAATGCCTATTTACACTCTAGTTCACAACAGTCATAAGTACTGTTGTTATTAATTGAAGGAATAAGCCTTATTTAGCCTCCTTATATGTTTTCAAAGTTAAGCCAAAAACAAGTTACTAGAAATAAGCAAAGTTTGTTAAGTTTAGATATACTTAGTGAAAGACCCCAACCCCAGAACAGCACAAATTTTCCACAAGGCCAGTTAGCAAGAGGTCAACTTGAGGGCAAGCCTCAATATATTCAAGAACTGCCAGTTGGAGGCCATTTGGCCAGTTAGCAGGAAGCCAGCTTGAGGGCAAGCCTCAATAAATCCAGGAACTGACAGTTAGAGGCCCTTTGAAGAAGATAAGGAAGTCCACAAGAGGGTGAAAGTACCGGGAGAGACTAATCTTAACCCAAACCAGATGTTCACGGCTTTTCCAGGATCAAAAACTTTACAACCTTGCCCCATAGCTGAACTTTGTATATAGTTCAAAGTGGCCAATGAGATGTATGTCACTATGTTTAAGCTCATGAGACCCCTTTTTCCATATAAAAGGGGACTGTTCTTTGTGCCCAGCATGCTCATTTAGCTGAAGCTGCTGATCGCCCGCAGGCGCCTGTGTGAGTAGTAAACCTCTTGCTATTTGCATCCAATGGTTCATTGTTGGTTCCTGGGCTGGGGTCTCTGAGGGTCTTTCATTTGGTGGTCCCACTGAGATCAAAAGACCCCCTGCATCCAGGGCCCACACAGACTCACTGGGAGGTAAAAGTTGCCTCCTGGCCCATCCTGTTTCTGTTTGTTGTTCTCTCTCTCTCTCTCTCTCTCTCTCTCTCTCTCTCTCTCTCTCTCTCTCTCGCTTTATGTGTTTTGCGCTGCGTCTGGGTAGATAGGCTGCGTGTGGTCATTTGTAGATCTGGGCAGCCCCAGAAGGAGTTGATGAACTCAGACTGCTCCCCTACCACCCTGATAGATGTCCTGGGGATTCGGGGTACCTGGATCTTTGGAGCCCCACATGTATCTGAGGAATACGTGTTCCTGTTGGCAGAGAGAGGTTTGAGTCCCCGTGAAGGGCAGTCTGATTTTGTACTTTCAGTGTTCTTTTTTTTTTTTTTTTCTAATTTTTGTGCATTTATTTCTTTTTTTCTTTTTTATTATTATTATTATGACCAAAGAAGTCATGCTTTATATCCCTGCATATCCTTATTCAAGGTCCCTTCCCCCCCACACCACATCAGGTCATTCTTTCTTCTCCACACCTCCCCATCCCCTCCCTGGGGAGGCAGCGGACAGTCCCAGGGTCCCACTGACCCAATATTGCTTAGTTCAGTCTCCACTCCTGGCAGATCCAGTTTTGTCCCCCCTCCCTCAAGAGTGAGTCAGGTGTTCCTCTAGGGGGAGTGGAATCCAAAGAGTCAGTCCAGGGTGATTCTGATCCCAAGCTGTTCAGTGGTTGTGGTTTGCAGCTTGGGTATTACTTTGCTTTTTTCTTGTTTGTTTGTTTAGAGACCACTAATGAGTGAGTACATCCCCTGCTTATCTTTATGAGTTTCTGAATCCTCGCTCAGGAGGATATTCTGCAAGTCCATCCATTTGCCTGCGAGTTTTAGGATATCATTTTTCCTTACTGCTGTGTAGTAGTCCATTGTGTAGATGTACCACAGTTTGTTAATTCATTCTTCAGTTGAGGGACATCTAGGTTGTTTCTAGGTTCTTGCTATTACAAATAATGCTGTTATGAACATAGTTGAGTTAATGGCTTTGGAGTATGACTGTGCATCATTAGGGTATGCACCCAGAAGTGGTATTGCTGGGTCCTTGGGGAGACTGATTCTCAGTTTTCTGAGATACCGCCATACTGCATTCCAAAGTGGCTGAACAAGCTTACACTTCTACCAACAATGGAAGAGTGTTCCCCTCGCTCCGCATCCTCTCCTACATAGGCTGTCATCTGTGCCTTTTATCTTAGCCAATCTAACAGGTGTTAGGTGGTATCTCAAAGTTGTTTTGATTTGCATTTCTCTGATGGCTAAAGATGAAGAGCACTTTTTCAGGTGCCTTTCAGCCATTGGTAATTCCTCTGCTGAGAATTCCCTTTTTAGATCTGTACCCCATTTTTTGATTGGGTTATTCAAGGTTTTGGGCTCTAGATTCTTGAGCTCTTTATATATCTTAGTGATCAGTCCTCTATCACTTATAGGGTTGGTGAAAATCTTTTCCCATTCTGTAGGCTGTCGTTTTGTCCTATAGACAGTGTCCTTGGCTTTACAGAGGATTGCCAGCTTCAGGAGATCCCACTTATTGATTGTTGATCTTAGTGTCTGTGACACTGGTGTTATATTTAGGAAGCTGCTGATCACCTGCAGGTGCCTGTGTGAGTATTAAACCTCTTGCTATTTGCATCCAGTGGTCCGTTGTTTGTTCCTGGGCCGGGGTCTCTGAGGGTCTTTCATTAGTAGATAAATGGCCCTCAAAACTTTTCTGAGATCTGCTGAATGCAGCATTTAAAATATTCAATGGAACAAAGCATACTGTGATACACAGAGACCCCAGTTCCTAGAAGTGACCTCACGGTTTCAGAAGAAGATGATGGGACACAGAAGAACTCCACCTGAAGCTTCTTTGAATGTAGCAAAGCAGGTCACGGGGTGAAACACTTGCTTTCCCTTCACCTGCCACCAGGACCCTGTTGCCCCACTTTGCCTAGACAAGGTAGGCTACTTCCCCAAAGTCCTCCTTCACAGGAACATCTATCGGGTATCCTGGGCCTGGTGGCTGAAGACTGATGCTGCCTGGGGGCCTCTGTTCCCCATGAAGTCGACATTACCATGGAGGAACCTGTGGTGATTGTTTCTGTAGCCTGTGGGATTCTGTCTTTTTAATGAACTCAGGTGCTACTTGGTCTGCACTGCTTACCCAGTGAAATTTGTCCTTCAGATTTCTAATGGCATTGTGACTAGACTAGTGACAGCTCTGTCAGCTTAACAGCTGCAGCCAAGGCTTCAGATGCCTTCTCAGTTCTTTTCATATGTAAAAATCAGGCGTCAGGCCTGTCCAAGGTCTCCAGCTGAGAAAAACAAGCAGTTAGTTTACCTTGCTACCAGACTCTAAAAAGAAATAAACTCAAAAAATGTTTCAAAGTAACTTTTTACTATTTATCTAAAAGAATTTCTTTATGATGAGTGTTGTCAATAATCTACTACCTGTGTCTCATAGTAAATAATTAAAGGAAGTTTATGTAAGTTCTGAGGGTCTAAAATGTTCTAAGGTATATAAATACAAGTTATAAATGTCTAAGGAAGTGATTTAAGGACTATAAAAAGGAAAAATGCTTTATATTTTATTCCATCAATATGCTATTACTATATTAAAGCTTCAAAGTTCAGAATTTTAACAATCAACAGAGTTCTGATAAGTGATTAACTTAGGTCTGGTAAAGTACTGCTACCATTAGTCACAAGCTCAAAATTCTAAATTTACTTTGGTTGTCTTTTAAGAATAGACTTAAAAATCTCTTCTAATTTTACTAGATATATCTCTATAATATATAGTATATTTTCTCTATATATATAGAGAGAGATTATATATTAGATTATATATGCATATACATGTAATAGAGATATCTCTAGTAAAATGAGAAGAAAAAGTGTTCATATTTTTAACTAAGATAATTTTGGATTCTCACTCTTTTACTATGAATCAAAGACATAAGTCTCCCAGCATCCCTTAGTCCCTATCTGTTACAGGGTATGGTTGGCATACTATACCTTCTACCCCCAAACTTTTTAGCCTAAGGGCTGGGCTGCCCTTCCCAGAGGCTCTTCCCTATATAATCCAGATATTTTGATTACCTGCCTTTTTTGACCTTTGACCTCCTGGCTGCTGCACTTGTTTCTCTGTCTTCTCTCTCCCTTCCTCTCATTCTCACTCCTCCCTGAAGCTCAGCTCAGCAGGGTCATGTCACTGTGGACTCTCCCACATGTCTCTGTCTCTTGCTGTGCTCTCCCATTTAGCTACAGTAAACTTTCTCCCCCACTAGACCTAGAAGCAATCCTGTTCCTTCCATGCATACACCCTTTTTTTCATTCGCAAGCCTCTCTTTCTGCTATCCATCTCTAAGGCAGCAGTTTAATTTTTCCTGACATCTTCTTCAGTGTGGGTGGCTGGTTAATGTGGGCAATGAGACGTAGGACGAAGGATGAATGGGCTTTTTGTATTTTCAGGACACTGCTGTCTCCTCTACAACTGACAGGGGAACGGTACTCTCCTGTGCTGTTGGAACCTCACAATTTAGTCACAAGTATAATATTCTATATGTTGCATTGCTCTTGAATATTATTTTACTATTTAAAGATGTGTTACATTTGTTTATGCTGCAAAATATTACTTTAACTGTGTAAAGATGCATTACATTTGTTTCTGCTGCCTTTGCTAACTTTGTAAAGATGTGTTCCTTTGGTTTATAATTCATTTGTTTAGTTATGTAAAGATATGTTGAATTTGTTTCACCTTGTCTGACTAAGGCTTCTGATTGGTCTAATAAAGAGGTAAATAGCCAATAGCTAGGCAGAAAACATATAAGTGGGACTGGCAGGCAGAGAGAACAAATAGAAGGAGAAATCTAAGTATTGGGAAGAAAACAGAAAGAAGAAGGAAATGAGGGAGAAAAATAGGGACATGCTCTGGGCAAGAAGCCAGGCAGTTACCAGACAGACAGACATGAGAAGCAGCAAAAGTAAGATGTACAAAAGAAAAGTAAAAAGCCCTGAGGCAAAAAAAAAATGAGCCTAAGTTAGGCCTAGCACTTATAACTAATAGAAAATCTCCAGGTTGTGACTTGGGAGCTGGTTAGTGTCCCAAAAATAAAAACCTGGTATAATGCATCCACTTGATTTGAGATCCTTGCACTTTGCTGAAAAGGTCTCTCATTGTGCCTCCCATTTTCTCAAAAGGTTTCATTTACAAAGCACAAAAGTCCAGAGTCTCAATCACTAACCTTTCCTGGAATACAGAAGCAGAGCCTCGATCCAGGCTGGCTCTATAAGTACTTACTCCTCCTTTGTTCAGGAGTCTGGCCTTAAGGATGCTGTCATTGCTGTTTCTACTTTGCAAAGCTGGGGGAGTGTTTATCTACTTTAGTTTGGGGATTACCTTAGTCAGAGTTTCTATTTCTGTGAAGAGACATCATGACCATAGCAACTTTTATAAAGGAAAATATTAATTTGGGCTGGCTTACAGTTTCAGAGGTTTAGTCCATTATCATCATGACAGGAAGCATGAAAGCATGTAGGCAGACATGGTGCTAGGGAACTGAGTGTTCTATATCTTGATCCAAAGACACCAAGTAAATAACTGGCTAGTGACACTATACTCTAACAAAGACATACCTCCCAATAGTACCTCTCCCTGTGTACCAAGTATTCAAGCACATGAGTGTGTGGCATGGGGGGTGGATGGGTGTTCCTGTTTGAGTCACCACAGTGACTGAGAGAGAATAGAACAATTTTTCTTTGTTTTCTTTCTAGGTTTTGTGTCTACCTCGTAGGCCCTGTCCATTTTCCTAAAGCCCTGATAATTTTGACAGCCTTAGAAAAAACCAACACACTTTGACGGTCGCACCCACTTCTGAAGCTTTGTTATCCAGCCCTTGTGGAGCCTCTGGGAACTTCTCTGATATTTCTGTCTCCTTTCTGGTCCTGCTGGGCATGTCACTTTTGTTTATTTGTTTGGTGATAGAGAAGAAACCCTGGCTAAAGCTAGCTTACATTCTGGAATCTATAATGCTGTCTACCTGTTGTGTCAATCTATTGTGTTCCTAGTTGCAAAGTCATTCCTGACCCATGTTGCTGACAGGTAGAAGGGCAGTTATCTCCTCTTGATGTTAAGATGTTCACTCAATATATCTAGGCAAAAACACTGTTTGAATAAAACCATGTAGAAAGAAGCAAATTGGGCCTATAATGGTAGTAATGAGGCACTGAGAATATGCCATTTAGTCCTCATTTTGTAATTAAATATAATCAAAACCAAATAAACTTTATTTCACCTCCAACACACATTTTTATAAGACCTAATAAATTTCTACTATTATAAGAATATTTTGATATTTTTTAGCTCTTTTAACAAGTAGCCAGATTTGTTTTAGATGCAAAGTATATGGATATAGCTCAATTCATGCAAATTAAAATATATTTCAAATATTTTTATATTATTGTACAAGTGACTAATGAGTAGCAATGTGAAACCTATATTGGCTGAAACTATTTTGTGTTCATTTTTTTCTGACAGAGTCTACTTAAGAAATACCTCTCCTAAGATTGTACAGGAGCCTGTGTCCGATAAAGCAGCTCTGCCATGTGAACAGGGGACAAGGATGAATGGTGAAAACTTTGGAATCATTAGACAGGTATCAGTACAACTGTACTTCACAGCAGAACATAAGAAAACTCTGGTAATGTAACATGAGACTAATTGTGTTTCTGAAGTTCCAGTGACTTGACCCATACAAGAAAGTACAAAGTGCTAAGTATACACAATACCATCTCTTGGCAGTCTTCAGCAGACAGGATTTCCTGGCACTCCTCTTCAATCTCTGTTCTTTTGACTTGCTCTTCTGTGTTGCTCCTTGAGCCTTTGGAGAGAGGTTGATAAGGGTGTCTTACTTAGTGCTGAGAAATTGGCAGACACATGGTAAGTTTCTCAGAACTACTATTTCCTGCAGAAAGAAGCTTCTCTGGCCTAAGGAGAGGGAAGGGATGATCTATATATAAAAGCATAAATATTTACAAGGTAGTTCAGCAATGTGTCCATCAATTAAGCCATCAGAAGTGGGTTCCTCCATAGGGCCTATAGATTTCCAAGCCATAAGGTTTTAACAAGGTTTAGAATACTAGGCATAAATTTCTGCCTGTGGAGTAGGTCTAAAATTTAATTTTTATAAAGCAGTTGATTGCTTTTTTAACATATGTGCCACTATTACACTAGTGGTCATATCTTGCTTAGCGTGCCAATATGGCAGCATGAAGGGTTGACCACTAGGCTAACATAACTCTATTACAATTTAAAAAACTGAACAAACAAAAAGAAATCAGTGACTTATCTTGGTTCTTTCAGCAAACAGACTTACTAAACGGGTCACCACTATGGAAACAGAAAGGAATCTGCACAGGATGAAAGAATCTTCCAAAGTCACAAAATTAAATGACATCTCAGATGTAGTTATAACAATAAATAACTAATGGGAGGCTTGTAGAGACTATCTTGAGAGTAATAATGAGCAGAAGATCCTGCCTTTTAGTCAGTTTTACCAAGAACCTCACTATGTTCTTATAGTGAATATGCAGGAGACCCCTCCCCAAACTCTAAGAACATGAAGAGAAAAGAATAACCTTTGTGAAATATCTTAATAGCATGTTCTAGAACAAAATCCTGTACTCTCAGAAAAAAATGAATCATTAGAACCTTCTTTCAGTAGAAAAGTGGTCCTTGACTGCATCCTCTTAGGCTACAGAACCAAGGTGGGGAAACGCTTAAGGATGGCAAGGCCAAGTCTACAACCTCATTAAAATAAGCAGATTCAGTCTAATCTTAAAATTACAGGTACCTCCCCTCTTCTAGGCCCTTCAGACTCCCAGAAAATTCTAGAGAAAGACTGGCTGCTAAACACTAGCAACTGATTATATAAAAGATAAATATTTATTAAGGGGTTTATATGGAATACTCACAGATACAAAAGACTGAGTTCCTGGAAAGTTGACTGGTACACACAGTGGTGGCGGTGTGTGGAATCCCCTCTCTAAGAGCTCAAGGGAGCAATCAGGAAATGGAGACTGCATGCCCCAGTCTTAGACTGGCCTGGCCTTGTTTTGTATATGGGTCTTCAATGCCTACAGGCCACACCTCTAGGTCAAGGTAAATAAAGCCTGATTCCTAGCTACATCTCCCCGTTTTGTCTAAATAAAAAAATTTAAACCTAAACATAAAACTATATACAATAAAAACAATTATAAGGTAATGTTCAGGAGAGGAAAAGGCAAACAATATAAACAAAGTCAAACTACAACTAGCAAACAACAAACATAAAGTGTATCTTAAATGTCTAGAATATTGGTAAGTGGCAGTATACAGAGATTACTTCAGAGCTGCTCATCTTGAATAATATTAATCTAGTACTTAAATGTTCTTAGCTAAGATATGAAATGGTCATAACCTTAACTGTCTAGTCTTCAGCCTCATCAAAGACCTGAAAATAAAAACATATTATCTGAATAAGCTGGAAGCACAAGCAAGTAACTTCCAAAATTTAGTAGGAGAAGACAGTGATAGCTGCCTGGACAGTCATCCACAGCTTTTCAGCAAAGGTGGAATATCTATCTTTTTGACTACAGGCCTAAGATATCTAACAGATATTTTCAGAAGCAGAGTATTTTGAGAAGCCGTCTTATCTTGTCTTGGCAGGTTTCATCTGTCTCTATCTTTCCACCTGATCATCCAAATTGGAGAGTGTGCTTACTGTCGACAGTCAAGGCCAGAGTAGCTTTTGCCCAACAGGCCATTATCTACCAAGGAAGACAAACTCCATATGGGTGTCTTTGATGCTTGACATCATCTCAGGAAAGGAATGGTGCTGCCAGGAATGATCATGTTTCTCATAGCCAAATTTTGGATAACAAAACATTTAAATGCATATTCTCTAGGTCTATGAAGTGTTTGAAGTCTGCCTATTCATCTACCTATGTATTTGAGAAGCCTAAACAACATGACTAGAACATGGCAAAAATGGGTGACTGTGATCTGTTATTTCCTTCATCCTAAAGACTGAACCTAACATTGTAAAAGTAGACAATCTATAAACAGGTGTACAAGTTTTAGATAATGACTTCAAGTATGACAAGCATACAAACATTAAGCAAAGGTACATGTACTGTGCAAAATGACAGCAGAATCCTAAATATATCTTTGTGCAAGATATCTTAAACAGGTATACAAAATACCTTAATCAGAAGTAGAATATATATTAATATATTATATATTATGATATATATTATATATTATAACTAGTATAATTAAACAGAGGTAAAAATTGCATAGTGGAAAGGACAACAATATGCTTAATATGCATGAATGTATAAAATATTTTAAACAGAGGTAAAAGTACACATAAAATATAATTACAGATTCAGCTTTATATCAATATACAAATTACCTTAGATAGACATATAAAATAATTTCAGATTTGAATTTGTATCAATATACAAATTATCTTAAACAGACATATAAAATAATTTTGTATTTGTATCAATATATAAGAATTTATACCAGTGCAAATTGTCTATCACTCATATTAGGCTAATAATTGTTTACAGGTAGATACAATTATCTCCTTATATCTGCCCTATTTATTCTCCTTTTCTATTATTTAAAAAGGATTCCTGAGTCTATATTGTTGTTTTATTCTCAACCCAAATATAACTTATAACCACTCTAGCAAAATGGTAATTATCCATAACACTTAGAGGACAAAATTTATTGGGAGATGGGTGTAGTTTTACATAGAGTTGCTTCCTGCTGACTTACAGGCAAAGATATCTCTGTGGGAGCCTGTAAAAACTAAGACAGAAGTTAAGTCCCAATGGACTGACTATAAATATCTATAACCAGTCTCAGAGTACTAGGTAAGGCCATTGGAATTCTTGTTAGAGATGTGATATGATTGATTATTGTCCTAAATAGTCTGTATTTCAAAATCAGTCATTAAGTGATGTACAGTAGTTTTAAAAAATATCACAGACCAGGTAGAATTGTTGTAGTGGGATCCCATCTTTTTTCTGGATGCTTTAGAGATTGCTGGTAGGAGAATTTGTTGTTTACAGTGGAAACATATGGAGTGTCTTTGATGCTCAACAACATCTCAGGAAAGGAATGGTGATATCAAACAGAATTTACATTTTTAGGAGAGAATTGTATGCAACTAAGGTTTCAAAATGCCAAGAAAGAATAAGTACAGCAAGAAATAGGATTTAAAAATTGAATTAAAATAAAACTAGCCTCTATATATCTTGGCTGTCTTCTGTCCCAGACCAGGTGGTTTTTCTGATATGAGACAATCTCTTAAATTTTTTCTTTACCAGTATGCTTGGGTTTAGAGGAAAAAAAAAACATTCACTTCAGCTTAATTTTAATTAAATCAGAACCACATTTTTTTGGGTTAAGTGATATAGATGTTAAGCAGTGAGAAATGAGAATTCACTCTATATTGTATATTGGTAGCAATAGGCCTTATATTCTTTTGCTTGTAATCCTTTTAGAATTGTTCTCCTTTCAGTCTTAGATGTCCAGGTGTCCAGTATCTTTTTAACTTCTCAATGATGGTTATGTCTATGTTTCTGTAAAGACAAAAATAAAACCCTGCCCCAACCTTGTTAAGTGAGTTTACCTTATCATGTATCAAATTGTCATATTGGTGAATGGGCCATTACTTTTTGTCTTCAAGAGGTGTCTCCTTTTCAAATTGAATCTTTATTAATTTCATTGGCACACATAGTTTTCTTCTCCTGTGGAAACAAAAACAAAATAGCACATATCCTGGCTTCCACTCTGAGGTCAGCATGTCCTTGAAGTAGAAAGGTTGGTTTAATCTCAAAAATTATTTTTTATTATCCATAAGATTTTTCTATTATCTCATAAACACTAAGAAAATTCAAGATTAGTAAGGTATTACACAGTTTCTCTCTGATTTTTGTTGTTGTTGTTCCTCATTTCTGTTTATAAAGCATCTCTTTTAAGGTGCAACTAGATCTTTCCACAACTGCTTGTCCTGTAGAATCATGCAATATACCTGTAAAGTGTTTTAAATCATAACATTCAAAAATATGCTTCATCCTTTGGGAAACATATGCTGGAGCATTGTCAGTCCTAATTTGAACAGGTATTCCCATAATGGCTATGACTTCCAAAAGGTGTGTAATTATAGAATCAGCCCTTTCAGAACCCAGGAAAGTTGCCCATTGAAATCCTGAGTAAATCTCAATGGTATGGTATACATATTTCATCTTTTTAAATTCTGCAAAATGGAACACATTTATCTGCCAAATCTCATTTCTTTGTGTGACTTTATAATTTTTCCTGCAGGTAAGGCTTGTAGGTTATAGGAGGAGTAAGTAGGACATTTCTTTACAATTATCTGGGCCTGGTACCAAGTAATGAGAAAACTGTTTTTCAATCCTTTGCTATTGACATGATGTTTCTCATGAAATTCTGAGGCCTCCAGAATGTTCCCTATGTTTCAATAACCAATTAATCTCATCATTATCTTGTGCTATAGGACCTGGCAAACCCATGTAGGATTGGATTGTATATATAGGATTAATTTTATTTCTAATAAAATCCTCCAATTGTATAAGTAATGAGGTTAATACTGTGTTATCAGAAATTAAATCAGAAGTTTCAATATGTAAAACAGCTCTTTCTATATACTGACAGTCAGTTACTATGTTAAGTGGTTCTGTAAAGTTCATTAATACCATAATAATAAGAGTATAATTCTGACTTCTGGACAAAATTTTAAGGTCTTTGAGTCATTTTACATATATTTTCTGATTTGTATCTTGCTTTTTCTAATTTTTTTTGCATCAGGGGCTGCAGAAATTGGTTTATTCTATACAACGCAAGGAAGAATCCAGTTAGTTTCCTTTATAAATTAAGTTTTCTTGCTTTGGGGATATTTGTTTTAATCTCTACAAAAAAATTACTGCAGGCTCTTTGCCAAAGTTCACTGTCTGCCTATAATTTATCAATTTTTTTAATTAGAAGTACAACAATTTCTGTTGGGTCCTTTCCTATCAACTGATGAAGTCTCAATTTTCTTTTAAAAATCAAATCAGTAATCTTTTCCACAAATATTTTTAATTTTTTACTCAGTCTATGTGACAGAAATATTCAGTCTAACATAATATTTTCTCTTTGTATTATAACTCCTGTAGGAGAATGCTCAGAGTGTAAAATAACCAGAATACAATCAAGATCTGGATTCACATGATTCACATGTACATTTCATAATTTCTTTTCCACTAAAGCTAATTCTCTCTTAGCTTCATCAGAAAATTTTCTTGAACTATGTAAGTCCTTATCACTATCTAAGGTTTTGAACAAATTAGCTAGTTTATGATTTTTTATTCCAATAAGAGACTGCATATGAGAAATATCTCCTAGCAGTCTTTGGAAATTATTAAGAGTTTTCAATCTATCTCTCCCAAGTTTCACCTTTTGGGATCTAATTTTTATAAGCCTATTTTATATCCTAAATAATTAATAGAATACCCTCTTTGTATATTTTCAGGAGCAATTTAAAATCATCAATCAGACAATTTTTTTTTATTTCTTCAAACATTCTAATGTATCCATATTTGAGTCTGCCAAAAAGACATCATCCATATAATTGCAAATGATAGATTGTCAGAATTATTTGCATATCATCTCTAATGGCTGTTATACAAAATATTGGCACAATGTGAGACTATTTAACATTCTTTGTGGGAGAACTCTCCATTGATATCTCTTTTCAGGCTGAGAATTATTAGAAGGGTACTATAAGGCAAATTTTTCCTTGTCTAGTTTTTTGTAAAGGTTCAGTAAAGAAACAGTCTTTTAAATCAATAACTATAACAGACCACCTCTTAGGTAACAGGGAAAGCAAAGGAATTCCAGGTGGTAAAGAGTGCATTGGCTGAATCACCTTATTTATTGCTTGTAGATCTATCACCATCCTCCATTTTCCAGATTTCTTTTTAACAACAAATAGAAGAGATTTCCAAGGGCTGGTTGATTCTTTAACATGTTGAGCATTTAACTGCTCCTGTACCAGCTATTCTAAGGCCTGTAATTTCTCGTTTGCTAGAGGCCATGGATGAACTCATATAGGTTTATCTATCAACCATTTTAAAGGAAGTGATGTGGGTGTCTTTACAGTGTCAGAAGCTGTCATGTGTTATGTTGGTTTTTAAAAATAATATATTAATATATTATTGTCAGAAATATAATTGGTTCTATGGCTCATATCTGAGCCTGCAGTGATTTTAATCTGGGTATTCCATTGTAGAAGATTATGACCCCATAGATCCACTGCTAATATTAGCCATATATGGTATCAGACTTCCCTTCTGTCCTTCTGATCCTATGCATTTAAGCCATCTTATGCTTTGTTTTACCAGTGATATGCTTCCAATCCCCAGAAATTGAACATCTAGCTTCTTTAGATGTCATTTTAGATGTCATAACTGTGGGGTTATGATCAAAATGTCCTTACCCATGTCCACTAAGCCTTGGATAAAAATATCATCTATTTGTATCTTTAATTTTGGTCTTTGTTCATTTATGGAAGTCTTCCAAAATATTCATTTTGTGTTTTTCCTTAGAAATTTTGATTTGTCCTCTAAAGTTGTTCTATTATTCAATGCTGTATGGCTCTCTACATTAGACACTAGATTTTATAATCATTCCTAGGAAGCTTCCTTTCCACTGTGACTGGATATGATTGAACCATCTTTGATTTTGAGACCTGTATTTTGGGGGCCTGCCATGAGAACCCCCAAGAGGCATTTCCCAATAGTAAATAATTGCCCTATTTGTCCCTTGTAGATCTACATCCATTGGTCCAAAAATATCCTTTGTTACATCTTCTACATAATCCAGAAAGTAGGGACCCTCTGTTTGGGTCATTCCTAGAAGATACATTAGGTCTAGGAGTGCCCTGTATATAATTCCTTTTATATGGCATGGCTTATCACAATTAAAATATTTGACACCTTGATTCCTTATCCTAACATTAGAAACAATTTGACTTACCCAAGTATCTTCATCATAATTGAGAGATTCAGCATTGATTGCATATTGGATCCATTCTTCTAACGGTGCTGATCTGTGTCTTAAAGGCATGACCATCCATTTACATTTCAAATTAGCCAAAGAGAGAATTAGTTACTTTCTAACTTCTGAATCTGATGCTGCTCTATATATTGCCTTGGTTAATCTCTGCAGAAAGTCAGTATAAGATTTTTGTTTGTTTATTTTTTTAAGCCTTGCCTGACTAGAGCATATGGCTCAATTTTCTGTTCTGAATCTGGAATCTTTTCCCAAGGATTAAAAGCAGCAGTACATCAGCAAATTGACCCTCCCCAAGAATTTGACCTTGAGAGATGTTAAAACCTCTAATCTTTCCTTGCTGTTCAATGGCCTTTGCCTCTTCTCTCAGTTAATGTCTTCATTGTTTATGTTGACTATAGTCTAATACAGCTGCTGTTAGCTGCATCCAATCATTAGGTGTGATTCTATATTTTGCAGACTATGAATTTAATATTTGATTTACATATGTGGAATAAATTTTATGAAGCAAATAGCTTCCTTGATATTATTTATATTTCTCATATGTATATGTTCCAAATTATATTCTACAATCCTGGAGATTCATCATATGTATGCTTTTTTCTGACCAGTAACTGGATAGAACATAGGAGGAGAGAAAGGAGTAGACCTTATTTTTACAATTGCAGGAAAATCATCTCTATCTTCATACAATCTCAGTGATACTTGTCCTGAACTGTTCTAAATTGTTCATGCTTTAACATCCTTCTTAATTATAGCAAAATGATCCTCCCATTGTGAAATTTAGAAACTACAGATTTCTCTACAGTCTGAATCTGTTGAATAGCCAATTTTTCTAATGATTCCATAAAATTAATGCTTCCAGTTCTCATCATTAACACAGAGTTCTACAGATCTGCACTTCTCCTGTACAGACCTAATATTTGTGTCCAAGGAGAAAGATCTATCTAAAAGTTTGTCATAACCAAGTCTTTAACTTTGCAAAATTAACTTTGCATGCAAATTTGTGATTAGTAGATTCCATTTACACATCTCAGATGGCAATTTATTGTTTTTAGACTGCAAGTCTTCCATCAGTCAATTAACATTTTATTTATATTTAGTATAGGTGTCAGACCACTTTTGAGATATGAAATATAGACTCAAGCTGAGAAGAAACAGGACTGTGAGTGTGAAGCTTTCAAACAATATAATTATGCAAGATGTCTTTGATGGTAGCAGCAAAAAGAAATTCTAAATTCTTGGGAAGTTGTATTGTTTGCCATTTTTATTGAAGAACTTTCCTTAAAAGGGAGAATTATTATTACCTCAGACTGGATATAATAGCGATGTGTGAGCAGCAGATGTTGCAGTCATCAGTCCAATTAGTCAGGATGCGCTGACTCAGACTTTCAGGTTTGGCATGCTATGAATATAGTCTAAGGAAAGGCAAACTCTCACAAAAGTAGAATAGATTACTACAAACACACACTGGAACAACAAACTGAGAGAAGCTGCTTGCGCTTGCTACACAAACAGGCTTCGCGGCCTGGGTCAGCCTCAGGAAGGGCAGCTCTTGACTTTGGCGGAAGTGTGCATGTAAGGAGACAAGCACAGAGTTACTAATAGCTTGCTTCACTGGACAGAAAATATTCCCTTTTAAAATTATCATGCAGATTGGATCTTAATCTGCTATGGAACCTATAGACTCTGAAACCAAAGCTGCTCAGGACCACGTGAGGCCCTTGGCCTCTGCGAAGGATACTGACAGGACTCCTGGTAGCCCGAGCTGAGGCTGGAGCCGCAGAACTGGAGAGGCAGCCCACTAGCAGCTGATGTCATTTCTAACTCCCTTCCAAGACATGGTGGTCACCAGGTATAGTGAGTATTAGTCACTAGCAACTGATTATATAAAAAAAATATTTGTTAAGGGATTTATATGAGACACTCACTGATACAAAAGATTGAACGATAGGGCAATTCCTGGAAAGATGACTGGTCAGACCCTCTCTCCAAGAGCTTAAGAGAACAAGCAGGAAGGAGAGATGGCATGCCCCAGTCTTAGACTGGACTGGCTATGCCCTGTACATGGGTTCTCAATGCCTACAGGCCACACCTCCAGGTCAAAGTGAATAATGTCTGATCCTACTATAAGTTAAAATATAAAGAGCCCTAAATGTACTGAGTAGGAAATTAATTAGGGAAGCCCAAAGACAGCAGAGGATCAAAAACCATGACAGACTGTTTTATCAGCTTTATCAGCTACATCTACGGCAAACACTAACTAGACCCAGCTTCAAGCTAGATTAACATAAAACCTCACTCTAGGACTGAATAACCACAGCATCCATTAAATGACATAATCTATCTGGCTTCCAGCAAAATATTACGAGGCATATCAAAAAAACAAGAAAAGGCTGTGTGAAAAGACAAGACAAGTATGGAGGTCAGATATGACACAGGTTTTAGATTACCAGACAGGAATTTAAACCAAACATGACTAATCTGTGGGGGACCTGGTGGGAGAAAGATATTGCTGTGGGAATATGTTCTGGGACGTTGTTAATATTTGTCCCTCCTGCTGGTTTAATAAAAAGCTGAGTGGCTAGAAGGCAGACAGGAAGTGTAGGTGGGGCTACAAGAATAAGAAAATTCTGGGAGTAGGATAAGCAGAGACAGAGACTCCAGCAGATGCAGAGGAAAGAAGACAGCCATGTTGCTCTGAGAAAAGGTACCAAACCACATGGCTAAACAGGTTAATGGAAATAGATTGAGTTAAGTTGAAAGAGCTAGCTAGCAATATGTCTGAGCCATAGGTCAATCGTCATAAAATTAATATAAGTTTCTATGTGTTTCTTTGGAACTCTGGGGTTGCTGGTCCAGATCTTGGGGCTAGTCTGGGCTAGAAACTTCTTATTATGAATATCAACCCAACGTAGGGCACGAACCCACAACCTTGAAATTAAGAGTCTCATGCACTACCAACTGAGCTAGCCAGGCAGTGAAACATGAATTCTAGTTTGTATTTAATGAAAACCCAGAGCCAGTTATTGGGGAAAAGCTGAAATATCAGAGAGAGGAAACAGACCACAGTCAAATCTCACTCAGCCAACTTTTCAGGGTAAAAGCTATCTTCCAGATTCCTCAGCCTCACTCCTTGTTACTTCTAATGAATAAATCTCTGTATTTCTACACCTGCCTTAAATACCTCCTTTGCCCAATTATTTCACTTCCAGGTTCAACTCTGCAACATATTCTAGAGTTAAGATTAAAGGTGTGAGCTACTACTATTTGGTAGTTAGGCCTTGAATTCACAGAAACACAGAGATCTCTGTCTCTGGAATTATGAGATTAAAGGTGTAGGTCATCACTCCCAGTTTTTCCCATGCTGGGATTAAAGGCATGAGTTATCACTCTGTGATCCTCCTAGCTTGACTGTGGGTGGATCTTTTCTCTAATATTCTAGACTGGTTTTATTAAATATAAAATATATCACAAGGTATGCTGGGAGTTTGCTGTTTTAAATGTGATTCATAAAATTGCCTAAAACTGAAGTTATTCAATAAAAATGTATCAAATATTCATAAGATCTGAATGTTAAATAAAAAAATTCAACACTCAAGCATAAGAAGTCAAAGTAAATCTAAATAAATGGAGTCTTTAGTTATAGGTGAGAGACTCAATACTCTCAACATAACTGACTCCTAATTTTATTAACAGAGTCAATGAAAGCCCAAATAAAGTCCAGAGAAAAATATATTATTGATACTGATAAACTGATCCTAAAGCTGACATGGAAATACAAGAGATTTAAAGAAGCCCAAATAATTCTGTAGAACAACAAGCCTGAGGACTCCCTGGCTGAATTAAAATGCACTGCACTAGAACAATCAAGCCAAGAAGTATTGCTAAAGGAGTGGACTGCTACTCAGAGAAACACTGGGAAGGGTTCCAAAAATAGAACATCCAGCTGATTCTTCAACAAAGACCATTCAGCAACAAGACAGAGGGTTCAAGAAATGATGCTGGCACAATGGATGGAAATCGTCAAACAAGGAAATGAGCCACAGATCTGACATCTTTCATGAATGTCAACCCAAAATAAATTGTACACCTAAAGGTACTAATAAATCATAGACAAGAAAAAAAATCCAGGCAACATTGGTTTTACTAATACAAAGTGTTTTAGATAAGACACCAAAATCGTGACAGAAGAAAGGGAAAACATTCTGAGTTGGACTTTATTTTTCTCTGTGAAAATTACTATTGAAAGAATGAAAGGACAGGACTGAGAGGAAGTACCTAGAAAACACATCTGATAAACAACAAGCTTCCAAAATTTCAAAATACATACTAAAAAATGCAGTAAGAAAATAAAAATCTCTCTAAGATTTATTTTTGTTTGTAATTTGTGTATGTGAGTGGGGTTGAGGGTACTCTCAGAGGTCAGACAAGGCCATCAGGTTCTCTACAGCTGGAGTTACCTGACTTGGCCTCTGAGAATGAAACTCCAGTCTTTTCTAAGAGCAACAGTTCTCCAGCCACAGAAGCCTGTATTTAAAAGGATCACTTCATCAAAAAAGGCACTCATAGAAAATAAGTAGGGTGAAAAATTACGCTGAATAAATATACTATTAGGAAATTTCAGATTATAGTAGTAATTGGATATTGCAATGGAACTCTTCTTGTAATGCTAGTGAGGATAAAAAGAGGCTAGAATGTAAATCTACAAATGGTAGGGTAAGGAGTCACACAGTCACTCTGGAAAACAGCTTCATAGTTTCTGAGCTAAATGTATATAGTTTTACCACAAGGTCAGTTTATGCGCTTTGGAAAGATTGCTCCAAGCAGAATCTCACAGGATTCTCACAGAGCCCAGAACAGCTCTATTCAGAGTCATCCAGACTAGAAGCAGCCAATGAAAAGGACAAAAATGATAGACACACACAGCAAAGTACTGCTCAGGAAATAAAGGACATGTGATCATGATGCTAACTGGGTAAATCCCAAATGCATACTGCTAAGCAACAGGAATTCTTAAATGCCACATTCTGTGTGCCTCAAATTACACAACATTTTATAGAAGACTAAGACATAATGAAAGGCGTAACAGTGGCTTTGGGTGTTTTAGAGAGAGAGAGACTAAACACAGCAAGCCCTTGGAGGGGAGGAACTGTGTAAGCGTCAGTGATGAGTGATGGCATTACCTGATCGTCAACATCGGTAGGCTTTTAAATGGCAGTAACAACAAATGTACTCATTATTTTTTCTAATAATTTATTTTTATTACTTTTCAATTATTTGTGTATGTTTCATATTGAAATATGTACAGTGCCCATGAAGTACAGAAGAGAGCATTGGATGAACCTCCTGGAGCTGGAGTTATAGGCACTCGAGAGCCACCCAAAGTTGGTGCTCAAAATCAAACTCCAAACTTGGGTCTTCTGTAAGAGTAGAAAGTGGCCTTAACCACTGACCCTCTTTAGTCCCTGTGTACTTGCTTGCAAAGATGCATTATGGATGATCCTGTGATTTTAGTACAGTTGTCCCTGAAAAAACTTAGTTTCTAGCACAAAAATATTGAAAGAAAGTGACACTATTAAGAGATGTGACTTAGTGGGAGGTGACTGGATCATGGAGGTACTGCCTTGTGTATACCTCAGTGTCCATTATGAGATGCTGGGTTTGGTCTTGAGTGGGCTGCAATAAATCAGAGCAGATGCTGGTCTCCCACTTTCACATACTTCTGCTGCATATGCATGCTCTCCACTGTGTATCCATCTATGATGTGAGCAGGATGAGCCCCTCACCAGAAGCTGAGCAGACCTTGAGGCAATGTTCCAGAACCTCAAATATGCTGATCTAAAACCCACCTTGATAAATAGCTCAGTATGAATGTTTAACAAGTGGTTCTGATCCAATTCATCAGATTAGGAGGTGCATAGGAGAAAGAGTGAAGCACATTTCAGCCTACCTCTGCAGATATCTCTAAGGATGTTTCAAGAATGACCTGACTGACTTGGGGAACACTACATACAGACAGCAACATTCATGGGCCAAGGTTCAGGGAGAACAGAAGGAAAAGAAATCAAGGCCTCCAGTGCAGGCATTATCTATCTATCTATCTATCTATCTATCTATCTATCTATCTATCTATCTGTCTGTCTGTCTGTCTGTCTGTCTGTCTGTCTATCTGTCTATCTCCCATCTTTCTATTTATCTATCTATCTAGTCTATCATCTATGTATGTAATCTATCTATCTATCGATGTCAGCTGTGTGCTTGATATTCTGGATGCCTCCCTGAGTATTGCTTTGATGATAAAAATAAGTTTTGTTGGCTCATCTAAATTAGAAGAAGCACAGATAGAGCTAGGCATATTGAGTGCTGGTGTAGCAGCAGTGGTACACTTCTTCAATCAAAGCACTCAGAAGGCAGAGGCAGGGAGGCAGATTTTTTAGTTCAAGGCCAGCATGGTCTATAGAGAGCATTTCAGGACAGCTAAGGCTACACAGAGAAACTTTGTCTCAAATAAATAAATGAATAAATAAGCAAGCAAATAAATAGACATATAAATGAATAAATGAATGAAAGAAGGGAACAGTAAATAAAAAGAGAGGATATATTAAGGAGAAGAGCAGTATACTCCAACTGGGGAGTTTCCTGTGGACCTTGGGGGGGGTCTTTTGTGTTTCTCAACTGTCTTTTGTTTAAAAAAAAAGTTAATACAGCTTTGGGCAGGCCTGCAAAGAAGGCAAGCATCCACTAGACTTTGACTGTGTCTGAAATACTGAGATTAGCAATAAAGATCTTTGAGCTTGATGTCAAATAAAACACAGAACACTGGCTGGCCAGAATCTATGCTGGGAAGGACCTAGATAGGCAAGGCCTGCCAAGGACCTGGAAGTGGCATTCATCTCTGATACACTGGGTACTGAGCACATCATGTTAAAGATGCTAAAGTTTGTTTTTGTTTTTCTAATGCAGTTTTAAAAAACAGAGGGAGATGAGGTTAGACTAGTCTGGAAATTTGCCTAGATGACATGGGTTGGACAATTGAAATGATTTTCATAATTCTGAGCAGGTTATTAAACAAAATCGCTTTACTTTGGTCAAATAAAGGAGGGCTTAATGTACCTTGCTATAAATTCTTCAGTAGAGAAACTCAAACACCAGCCCAGTGCCTTATAGAGATCACCATCAATGACAAGTATGCTGATAGTATGTAATCACCAATTGATTTCTTGTTCTAACTCCCAAGAACCCACAACTACAGATTTTTCCAATGAGAAAAAATCTACAAAGTATCACTAAGTATTCATCAGTGGTGTCAAGATCAGAAAAAAAAAGATATCTGAGAATGGTCACAGCTTATGGAAGGGTGGGGGTGATGCTTTGATAAATTGTGGTGTATTTGGTGGGAATTTGTGTAAAAAATACATTATCTTAAAAAGGGAAAGGAAGTCTGAGTATCTTGTGGATCAACACCAGTGTGCTGATGTATGTCCATTAGATATAAAAAGTACCAGAAAAATGTGAGATGTTAATGCCAGAGAAAATAAAATGGGTTCAATAGGCTCTCTCCCTACCATCTTCAGGATTTTACTGAAAAATCTAGAGTTGTCCTAAAATGTAAAGTTTATTTCTTAAAAAGGGTAAGAGACAAAGCAAAACCAAACAAAAGAAAAAGAAGGAAGAGGAGAGAGAAAAATAAAAGAATAAAAGAAAAGAACGGAAACACACTATCCATATCAGCAAGCTAAGAGGAGCATATTTGTAAAAATGAGAAACACATGTACCCATGAAAACCACAAAATAATAGAGAAAGAAATGTAGCATGGGGTCAGCCAAATGGCTTGTTAGTCAAAGGCACTTGTTCCAAGCCTGAAAACCTAACCAGTTTTCAAAAGTTATTCTCTGACCTCCACATGTATACTATGACATACTTAAACACACACACACACACACACACACACACACACACACACACACACTTATATCCCTCTTATATCAATAAAAATGCAATTTTAAGAAAGAATAAAGGCTCTGGGAGAAATGGGGCCAAGCACTCACAGGGAAAGGTACAGCAGCAGATGCTGTGAACTGCAGCTTATTAAATAGTTTGTAACAAAACATCAGTCTTTGCAGAACACATGAAAAAATAGACAACAGAGATCTCCAGTGCTCAGGGTATAATGGCCCAAACACAGTGACACAGAAATGCCATGTCACCTTCCTGGAAAGTTTCCTTCCAAGTAGAGAGGATACACACAGACCACACAAATGTCTTTGTTGAAGCACCAGATTCACTGAAGTTATCTACAGGGCATGATGACATGGTAGCTGCATCACCAAAAAGCATACTTTAGCATGGGTGAGTACTCACAAGACCTACACCACCAGTGTTCTCTATCTTCTTCCACAGCTTACAGTCACTTCCACTGAAGAGTCTCACCTCTCCAGAAATCATTTACTTCAGACTGAGCCTCTTGAATCTCATGATTCTCTCCACAGGGCATACTTCAATCTAGAGGAAACAATTTTACAAAATAATAACAATATAAATACT
This sequence comes from Sigmodon hispidus, assembly GCA_004025045.1. Classification (NCBI taxonomy): domain Eukaryota; kingdom Metazoa; phylum Chordata; class Mammalia; order Rodentia; family Cricetidae; genus Sigmodon; species Sigmodon hispidus. The sequence continues at coordinate 88,188 of PVIH01004900.1, read as the reverse complement.
ACTATTACTACTACTAATAAAGATTTTCCCATTTTTATTTATCTTGCTGTGATAAAACAACTTTATCAAAAAGCCACCTGGGAAAGAAAGGGTTTATTCATCTTACAATCCCAGGTCAGTCATTGCTGGGAAGTCAAGGCTGGAGCTTCCACATTCATAGTCAAGAGCAGAGAGTGATGAATTCATGGATCCCTCTTTTTTTTGTTCCTCTTTTATGTAGTTCAGACCCCTGAATAGGGAAGGATACAGCCCATAACTGTCTAGATCTTCCATTCCTACATTAATTAAGAATCAATACAATATACCATAGTCATGTCCAAAACCAAACTGATAATTTCTCAATTGAAACTTTATTCACCAGTGGTGAGCTTGCATTAGGTTGACAGTCAGAAACTATCAGCACAGAGATAGAATATGTTAAATAAATAAAAAGCAACAAAGGCAATAAGCCAAAAGAATGTGGTTCTTTGAAGATTAAACAATGAAATAAAAACATAACTGAGTAAAACTTCCCTCAAATAAAAAGATTTAAAATCATATATTGAAAAGAAACACTGATAATACATTTGTAATTAACCCATGATAGTTAATGCTAAGTTAAATGTGATATAATTTTTAATAATTTGAAATGAGGAGTAAATCCTTTGGCTACAGGTGAATAAAGTAAATTACTTTTAATAAAAAGAAAAATAAACAGCTTCAGGTGGTATCATTGCAACACTGACTGCCAAAAAACCATGATCTGTATTAATCAGAGATAACACCTTATAAAACAGAAGTTATAAAATGAATCACATATATGGATATTTATTAGAATAACTTATAGTCTGAAGTTTTCAGCTAATCCAAATGTGGTTGGTTGTGAACAGAAAGTCCAAAAATCCAGTAGTTGCTCAGTTCTTGAGGCTGAGTGTCTCAAATAATCTTCAGTAAATGCTGGAATCCCAGATAAGTCAGCTCCAATGCAGGGAGGAAATGGATTTGATAAAAAGGAGCTCAAAAACAGGCAAAGAGCTTTAGCTTCCTTCTTCCAAGTCCTAATAAAATCTTCCAACAGAAGGTGTAGCTCAGATTAAAGGTGTGTTTTCCTGCCTCAAGATTTGGCTTAGAAGTACATCAACCTACTTCACATTGGGCAAAAACCTTTATTTTTGGATTTTACTTAATTTCAGATGGAGTCAAGTTGACAACCATGAATAGCCATCACATGAGCCAAAGGATCAGAATAATATGCATGCTCAGCATTTCATACCCAGACAAACTGTTCATTAAGAGTGAGAATTAGAAGCAAAGGGCCTTAAATGAGAAAATTAGAATGAGTAAGAAAGAAGATGAAGGGCACTGTGGAAACAGAGTGGGTTCAACTTTTTTCTTATTGTCATCTGCAAAGACCTAGCCATGGAGTTACATTAGGAACTTGAGACTGTGGATCTGTGATGAAGCTGCTGAGAGAGGTGATCCAAAGTTGCAGGTGACTCTGTGGCTTTCTCATTTTGCAATCAGGGAAGATGATTCATCACATACAGGCTGCCAAAGATGCAGCCAGAGGCTTGGGGATTGTTGAATTAAGATTCCTACAAAACCTAAGCTGACATCAAGATATTTTATGTTTCAAAAGAGGTTGTAAACAACCATTGATGACTCATTTATTTTACTTATGGCACATATATCCATATTCAAATTACACAACAACAAAACTAAGCCATAGTCATGATGGCTGTCTAAGAATAAAATATAATTATGGATCTTGATCTTTAAAGAATGTAAGTGAAGTACCACAATGCAAGAAATGTCAGGGAAATTTTTTTTACCAGGATAAAGAAAATGTAGCTATAAATGTCATTGATCCTGTTAATCAGCATTAGGTTTATATTGTCAGAAACATGATTTTTCTCCTGGCAGTGATTTGACATTATTACAGTCCTTAAGCACATGATCAGTGCCATCTACTGTGGGTGACACCATATCTAGCTAAGATCTTAGACTATAGAAAAGAGAGGCCATAGGAGAAGCAGAGGCATGTCCCCTCTGCTTCCCAATTGTAAATACAGTATGGTGGCTCACCTGATGTGATGGGTTGTGAGTCATTACCAGCACCTCCCTCCTCAAGTCTCTTGAGTAACCAAGAAGAAGCCATCTTTGTTTGCAACTTATTGTGTCCTTCTTGTCAAATTAAATGGGGACTTCTACCCACCCTTTGAGGCCTCAAAGGATAAAACATTTGCATATCCTTCACTATCACTGATATTTGTAAGGTGTTGTGTGAAATTACTCTTCTCACTAATGTGTGACTTTGGAGACACTGTTGTTAACACACATGTGGGGAACAAACCACAAGCCAGCAACCCATGCTAGAGTTTATTTAGGAAGCTTGTGGGAAGAGAAGATGTAAACAAACGGAAGGGGAAAGAGAAAGGGCCATGCAGGGTCTTTGTGTTATTAGAGTGCAGGTGGCCATAGGTTTATATAGCCACACCTGATCATGCACATGGGTGAAAAGGGTGTGCCCAGGTGGCATTCAAAGGTGGGGGAGTGGGGATGGGGGGTGTTGACATGGCCACGCCTGATCATGCATATGGATGAAAGAGGCTTGCACTAGCTGCACCATATTGAAGCTGCATTTATCAGGGAGGTACCACAGGCCAAAAATCCTAACATCCCACCCTTATGCTTGTCATAAAAACGTAAGTGGTGTTTGGTTTATGTAGGGCACAGAGGTTTGTGGGTTGGATGGGAAAAGAGGCAATGATTTCTTGAGACTGCTTTAAGCTGGCTTTGGCAGGTGATAATTGTCTCTTAGGGATGAGAGTTGTATCTTCAGGCAGTCAGTCTCTTCTGGTCTGTCTTTGCTGGTCTCTGTGGTGCATTTTCTGCACTCTAGGTGTGTTTAAGGTGCAGTTTGGTGAATTTTAAGTTAATTTTTTTTTCTGAAGCTCCAAAAAAGTTCTGAGTTAGTGAGAGAACCTTGGGAAGTAACAGGATTTATAATGGTATAGTGTGGGTACACTGCTCTTAGAAGTTAAGATTAAAGTTGTAGACAGTCACATATGGGGAGGAGGGGAGTGGGCAGGCTAAAACTGGGTCATGCGGAACTGTTAAGTTGGACCTTTTTGTCTTTACCTGAAATGAACCTTAAAGACATAAACCTTAAGGTTGTTGTTTGTGTGTGTGTATGTTTTTTAAGGGGATTTTGGTTGTTAGTGACTAAGGATCACTAATGATATAAACTGTATAATAAAGTTTATTTGTGAGTCTCTGCTAGGACTGGGGATAGGAAAAGGTTAAAAATGTTTTGTGTTTTTTTGTTTATTCATTATTGATTTTAAAATGGCTTTTGCTTTTGTTTGCTTGCTTGTCTTTTGAGGGGTGGCAGTTGGCTAAAATGTTACTGATTGTCTGAGAATTCTAGGAAGCCACATCCATGGAAAACATTTCTCTGCAATCAATTCACAGGACATGAAATTGCAAATCTCTTTTCTTCTGTCATTTATATGGGAAATATCCTCTTTGAAAATTCTTATTAATGTGAAAATGTAGATCAGGCTGAATCTATACTCTGACTTCTTGAGCCTGTTTAGGTCTGTATTTCAAAATGGAATAGTGCAAGTAAATTGCTAAATTATGATAATTGAGATACTGAGGCACTCACCATCTTAATGATAGGTTTTTCTGAACTATATCTTACTCATTTTAGTCAAAAGAACAGAAGGCTATGAGAAGGTTCAGTTGATGAAGGCCCCTGATTTTGCAAGCCTGATAATCTGAGTTTAATCACCAGAATTCACTTAGTTAGAAAAGATAACAAACTCTACAAAATTGTCCTCTGATCTCCAAATGAAGCTCCACCACGTCAGACATGTCTACTCACCTACATAATTACAAATAAATAAGTTTTACAATCTTTAAGGTAAACACAGAAATTATCTATCTATAGTGAATAATGCTAAAAGAAAAAATCATTTTATCATTTCATTTTAGAAAACAATATTTAAAGTATCATATAGTGTTGATGCTGGGTTTTTATTAATATTAATAACTTAAAATTAAAAGCATTAACACTATTAACACTCTATGCATATGTACAAATGTTTGTGTCTTTAACTGATAAAAATCAGAACATGCTAGATGGAATTGGCTCCATTAATGAGTTATAGGAGAAACAAAACTATTCTTTAATTCCCCAAACATTTGAGACTTGTTGGGTGACACTACAGTTGATGATTAGCTGAGATTACAGTTGGAGCTCAATTGGAGATGAGTCTTGGCAAAGATTGGATTTTCAGAGACCAGAAACCTCAGTCCTAATTAGTTCAGTGAGAGGTTATGCATACTCACCACAGCATTCAGATAAGTTGATTTTATGCAAATCATGTGGAAAATCAACTGGAACTCAACAGGTTGACTGTTCAGCTTCAAGTTAGAACAAATACTAGAGAAGAGGTGGGAAGAGATTTGTGCATTAGGCAAAGGGTGTGGTCCTCAGGGAGGGCTTGTCACCTGGATAAAAGTGGTCAGACCTGTGCAGGGAGTTCTGGACACAAGCCAGGCCTTTTGTCTCTCTTCCATTGCTTAAATCAATGCAAATAAACCACATAACCTCAGCAACCTCAAATACAGAATTGTTCTCATATATTTTGTCTCATGTATCCCTATAAGAAAGGAATGATGAATGAAAGGCTCAAAGTGTTATACATGATTTCTGAAAAAGCTGCATGGAGATTATATCAGTTGGTGCCTTTTGTATTCCTTGGCTCTGCATGATCTTTCTCTGACACCATACTGTTGTCCTAGGTTTCTGGCCCAGATTTTCCAGGCTAGACCAGAGGTTTGGACCCACTCTCAGCCCCACTGCAACTTAGGCCCAAATAATCACACAGGTTTATATTATTTTTGTACTGATTAGCATAGAGCCCAGGCATATAACTTGCTAACTCCTTCATCTGAACTCAACCCATGATTCTGTTCAGCCATGCAACTCAGCACCTTTTCTCAGCAGCATTTTCTCTGCATCTCCTAACAGCTCTGTCTATGTTCTGAAATGTTACCAGAGTTTTTTAGTCTGGTAGCCCTGCCCAAACTTCCTGTCTGCCTTCAGTCAATCAGCTTTTTATTAAACCCATGGACAGGACAATTATTTAAAATGTAACACATAGATTCCACCTCCTGGGCCACAGTCTGGAGAATTCCTCTCTAGGATCAGACTCGAACCCAAGGGTCTGATCCCAGACTCGTCACAGCAGAAGGCCCTAGGTCCTGCCCATCTGGGGCCCATCTCCAGGGCAAACTATATCATCAGACAAAGACTGAGGGCTTTGAAATTCCATCCCCATCCAGAGCAGAGTCAAAGGTGAGCTGAAACCACCTCTTGGGCCATAGTCTGGAGAATTCCTCTCCAGGATCCGGCTCATACCCAAAGGTCTGATCTCAGAATCGTCCCAGCAGGAGGCTATAGGCCCTGCCCAGCTGGGCCCTGTCTCCATGGTGAACTGCATCATCAGATAAAAACTGAGGGCCTTGAAAACAATGTACCCTGTCCAGAGCAGAGTCAAAGATCGAACAGAAAACTTACTTAGAGCAGACAGGAGACACACAAACCCTCTAGCCAAAACTGACTAGGAGCTGACTAATTGTGAATCACTGAAGCCATGGGCAGATGTCAATGCAAGAATACATATAGCAATATAAAGAACAACAAGGCAACAACAGAAGAAACTGATGGTTCTACAACTATAAGACCTGAACAGAGCAATGAAGAGGAAGCAGAAGGAAACAACAGCAAAAACACATTTATAAAGATAATTGAAGCCTTCAAAGAGGATATAAAAAAATCCTTAAAAAAATAGAACAAAAAAATACAAACAAAAAGTTGGAAGAGAAAAACAAATCCTGAAAAGGAAAACCAAAAAATAAAAGAAACATTCCAGGAACTAAAAAGTGAAATAGAAGCAATAAAAAAGGCACAAAATGAGGCAAAGGTGGAAATAAAAATCTTGAAGAGCTGGAACTATAGACACAAGCATAACCAACAGAATCCAAGAGATGGAAGAGAGAATCTCTGGATTTCAATAATGGAAATAGATACATCAGTCAAAGAAAACACTAAAACCAAAAAAGCTTTAACACAAAAAGTTCAGGAAATTTGGGACACCATGAAAAGCCCTAACATGAAAATAATAGGAATAGAAGAAGAAGAATTTCAATTCAAAGGCACAGAAAATGTATTCAATAAAATCATAGAAGAAAATGTTCCTAACTTGAAGAAGAACATGCCTATAAAGATACAAGAAGATTGGAGAACACCAAATAGAAGGAAAAAAAGTCCAACCGTCACATAATAATCAAGCCACAAAACACACAGAAAAAAGAAAAAATTTTAAGAACTCTAAAAGAAAAGGGCCAACTTACCTATAAAGGCAGACCGATCAGAATAGCACCTGACTATTCAATGGAAAAGATGAAAGCTAGAAGGTCTTTGTCAAAAGTTATACAGAAAGAGCAAGGCTGCCAACCTAGAATACTATACCCAGCAAAATTAGCAATCACTATAGATGGAGTAAACAAGATATTTCATGACAATGTCATACTTAAATAATACCTATCTACAAATCCGGCCCTTCAGATAGCATTAGAAGGAAAACTCCAACCTAAGGATTCCAGATACACCCATGAAACCACAAACAATAAATAACCTCACAGAAGAAAACCCAGAGAAAAGAAATACATATAACCCACGACCCAAAATAACAGGAAATATCAATCAGTGGTCACTAATATCCCTTAGTATCAATGGACACAACTCACCTATAAAAAGGCACACACTAACACGATGGATACAACTACAGAAGCCATCCTTCAGATACATACAAGAAACACACCTCAGCCTTAAAGACAGACACAGGTCAGAGTAAAGGGCTGAGAAAAGATTTTCCAAGCAAATGACACTAAGAAACAAACTGGGGTTGCAATCCTAATATCTAACAAAGTAGATAAGTTTGAAGTAGACTTCAAACTAAAATCAATTAAAAAAAGACCAGGATGGTCATCACTTATTAATCTCAAGAAAAATTGGTTAAGAGGAGATTTCAATCCTGAATATTTATGCCCCTGATATCAGGGCACCTATTTTTGTAAACGAAACAATGCTAAAGCTAAAATCCCACATCAACTCTTATACCTTAATACTGGGAGACTTCAATACCCCACTTTCACCCTTGGATAGTTCAACCAGACAGAGACTCGACAGAGAAACAAGGAGTCTAACAGAGGTTATGATGCAAATGGATTTTAATAGATATCTACAGAAGCTTCCACCCAAATGCAAAGAAATATACATATTTCTCAGCACCACATGGAACTTTCTCTAAAATTGACTACATAATTGGTCATAAAGCAAATATCAACAGATACAAAAAAGTGGAAATAATTCCTTGTATCATATCAGACCACGATGGCCTAAAGTTAGAGTTCAACAACATCAAAAATCACAGAAAGCCTACTAACTCATGGAAACCAAACATCACTCAACTGAACCACCTCTGGGTCAAGGAAGAAATTAAGAAAGAAATCAATGACTTCCTAGAATTTAACGAAAATAAATCCACAACGTATCCAAACTTGTGGAATATAATGAAAGCAGTCTTAAGAGGAAAATTCATAGCACTAGATACCTATATGAAAAAACTAGAGGAATCCTATACTAGAGAACTATCAGCATAGCTGAAAGCCTTAGAACAATTAGAAACCAACTCACCTAGAAGGAGTAGATGGCAGGAAATAATCAAACTTAGAGCTGGAATCAATACAATTGAAAAAAAAGAACAATGCAAAAAAAAATCAATGAATCAAAGAGTTGGTTCTTTGAGAAAGTCAATAAGATAGATAAACCCTTATTTAAACTAACCAAAAAGCAGAGAGAGAATATCTAATTCAATAAAATCAGAAATGAAAAGTGGGACATAACAACAGATACCCAGGAAATCCAGAAAATTATCAGATCATACTTTGAAAATCTATACTCCACAAAAATGGAAAACCTAGAAGAAATGGACAGCTTTTGGACAGGTAACATTTACCAAAATTAAATCAAGATCAGATTAAATAACTAAACAGACCTATAACCCTAAGGGAAATTGAAATTGTCATTAAAAGCCTCCCAAGTTAAAAAAGCCCAGGTGCAGATGGTTTCAGTGCAGAGTTCTACCAGACAATCAAAGATGACCTGTTACCAATGCTCTTCAAACTGTTTCACACAGTAGAAATTGAAGGAATATTGCCAAACTCTTTTTACAAGACCACAATTACACTAATACACAAGCCACTCAAAGATGCAACAAAGAAGGAGAATTACAAACCACTTTCCTTCATGAATATTGATTCTAAAATTCTCAACAAAATTCTGGCAAACTGTATACAACAACATGTAAAAAATATCCACCATGATCAAGTAGGCTTCATCCCAAAAATGCAGGGATGGTTCAACATAAAAAAACCGTAAATGTCATCCATCATATAAACAAACTGAAGGAAAAAAACTACACATGATCATATCTTTAGATGCTGAAAAAGCCTTTGACAAAATCCAACATTCCTTTATAATAAAGTCCTAGAGAGATCAGGAATACAGGGAAAATATCTAAATGCAATAAAGTCAATTTACAAGAAGCTGAGAGCTAACATCGAACTTAATGGAGAAAAACTCAAAGCAATCCCACTAAAATCAGGAACTAGACAAGGATGTCCTCTCTCCCCTTATCTATTCAATATAGTTCTTGAAGTTTTAGCTAAAGCAATAAGAGAACAAAAGTAGATTAAGGGAATACAAATTGGAAAAGAAGTGAAACTATCTTTATTTGCAGATGATACAATTGTACACAAAAGTGACCCGACCCACAAAATTCTACCAGGGAACTTCTATAGCAAATAAACACCATCAGCAATGTAGCAGGATACAAGATTAACTCAAAGAAATTGTTAGCCCTCCTATACACTAAAGATAAAAGGGCTGAAAAAGAAATAAAGGAAACATCACCCTTTATAATAGCTGCAAATAGCATTAAATACTGTGGAGTAACTATAACCAAAGAAGTTACAGATCTGTTTGACAAAAGCCTTAAATCACTGAAGAAAGAAATTGAAGAGGATGTCAGAAAATGGAAAGATCTCCCATGTTCCTTAATAGGTAGGATCAACATGGCAATTCTACCAAAAGCAAGCTATAGATTCAATGCACTTCTCATCTAAATCCTAACACAATTTTTTTACAGACCTTGAAAGAACAATACTCAGTTTTATTTGAATAACAGGAAAGCCAGAATTGTTAAAATAATTTTGCTCAACAGAAGAACCTCAGGAAACATCTCTATCCACAACTTCAAATTATGCTATAGAACTACAGTAATAAAAACAGCCTGGTACAGGCATAAAAACAGACTTGTGGATCAATGAAATCTAATTGAAGATCCTGTCATAAACCCAAAAACCTATGAACATCTGATATTTGACAAATATGCCCAAAATATTCAGTGGAAAAAAGACAGTATCTTTAACAAATGGTATTGGCATAGCTGGATGGTAGTGTACAGATAAATGCAAATAGATACAAGCCTATCACTCTGCAACAAACTCAAATACAAGTGGGTCAAAGACTTCAACATAAACCCAGCCACACTGAACCTGATATAAAAGAAAGTGGGAAATACCCTCCAATGCATTGACACAGGTGACCACTTCCTAAATATAACACCAGTAGGACAGACATGAAGAACAACAATCAGTAAGTGGGAACTCCTGAAACTGAGAAGCTTCTGTGAAGCCAAGGACACTGTCAATAAGACAAAATGACAGCCTACAGAATGGGAAAAGATTTTCACCAATCCTACAAGTGCCAGAAGACTGATCTCTAAAATATATAGAGAACTCAAAAAAAAACTAGAGCCCCAAACCTTGAGTAACTCAATCAAGAAATGGGGCTCAGAACCAAAAAGGGAATTCTCAGCAGAACTACAAATGGTTGAAAGGCACTTAAAAAAGTGCTCAACATCTTTAGCCATCAGAGAAATGCAAATCAAAACAACTTTGAGATATCACTTTACAATTGTCAGATTGGCTAAGATAAAAAAACACAGATGACAGCCTATGCTGAAGAGATTGTCAAGCAAGGGGAAAACTCAGCCATTGTTGGTGGGAGTGTAAGCTTGTTCAGCCACTCTAGAATGCAGTATGGCATTTTCTCAGAAAACTGGTAATCAATCTCCCCAAAGACCCAGCCGTACCACTACTGGGTATATACCTTAAAGATGCACATTCACACTCCAAAGGCATTAGCTCAACTATGTTCATAGCAACATTATTCATAATAGCAAGAACCTGGAAACAACCTAGATGCCCCTCAACTATAGAATGGATTAACAAACTGTGGTACATCTACACAATGGTGTACTACTCAACAGTAAGAAAAAATGATATCCTAAATTTTGCAGGCAAATGGATGTATTTGAAGAATATCCTCCTGAGCAAGTTCTCACAAACTCAGAAAGATAAACAGGGGATGTACTCACTCATTGGTGGACTTTAAACAAAAAAAATCTAAGTATGTCCAAGCTGCAAACCACAACCACTGAACAGCTTGGGATCTGACACACCTTGGACTGGCACCTTCGAGCCAATTTCCTCTAGAGAAACACCTGACTCAGTCTTGATATTGGGGTGAGGAAAGCAGATCTGCCTGAAGTGGATGTTGAACTAAGCCACCTTGGGACCTTGGGACCTCCTGACCTTGCTGGGGAGGAGAAAAACGGATGGAGAGAAGAATGAGTGACTGAGAGGGGCAGGAGGGGAAGGGAGCCTGGACAAGGGAATACATGGATAAAAAAAATGACCTTTTTTCATAATAATAAATAATAATTGCTTAAAAATATTGAAAATTAAGATAAAGAAAAAATGTAACACTTAATACCAGTAAATTAATGCATCATAGGAAGTAGAGGCTCACTTGTGTATGGCCTTTTAAGAATTGTATAAAGGCAAATGTATATTTGCCATTAGTTTACTGGTTAATTATAAAAATGCATCATAGAAAGTAGCCTAGAGAACTACAGCCACATTTACAAAAAATGAATTATGGATGTTGATGTTTCTTTATGTGTTAGGTATAAGTCATTATAGTTAATGGGGGGAAAGAATATTAGATTTGGGATTCTTCTTGTTTTAAAAAGAGAAAAAGGGGAAATATAGAGACTAATATTTTAAGGGAAGAAAATACTATTTTCAAGTCTCTTTGCACAGTTAATATATTCTAATTGTCCTACATTTATTGGCCATGACCTACCGAAGATTTACAAAGCCATTTTTACCTGACTTGTGCCTAAGTATTTTGCTTGGGAATTGATTCATTAGCCTTACTAATAATAAAATTTCAAATTCTTTGTCTTTCAGGAACAGAAATCTCAGTCTGTAAGGTGTTTTCCTTGCAAGCATTTTGACTTACCTTTTATCCTCAGAGTCTATGCAGGAAAAAATGCCAGCTCTTGTGATGCATGTTTGCAATCACTACACTGGGGAGATGGAGACATGGGGCTTCCTGAGGGTTAGTGGCCAGCCAACTCAGCCTTCCTAGTAAGTCAAATGTCAGTGAGAAGACATCTTTAAAACAAAAGTTATTAATGAGGCATGACAGCCAAATGTTTTCTTTGGTGTGTGTATGCAAGCATACACTCTCATATGAGCACACAGACATTTACACAGACACATGCAGAAAGAGAGAGACACTATTGGAGTCATTCTTGAATTACATGTCAGATGATTGTTATGAAGAATAAACTGTACAAATTTCTCTAACCTATCATGTACCAGGGATTGTGGTAGACCATACAAACACATAGGTGTCTAAGCATACACGACATTACTATGGTCTTCGCAAAATTAAAACTTTTGCTTATCAAAAAATCTATCTCAAGCACACTAAACTGAGCAAAAACTGAGTAGGTGTTGCTAAGAAACTAACACTAGATCTACCACAGCACACAGCTATACCACTCTAGATCTACCACAAGAGACAGCTGAATTGCTCTCACATTTACAAAAGACTCTGTATCCTACTATGGAAATGACCTATACATCCTTGTTCATTATTGCTCTATTTACAATAACCAGGAAATGGAAATAATCTATAAGACCATCATGTTTGAATGATTAATAATATTGGGGTACATATACACAAAGGGATTTTATTCAGCAATTAAAAATTAAACCACAATGTTTGCTGAAATATAGAAGGAACTGAAAAAAGAACTGTACTGAGATCACATTTTGAGATACAGCCAGAAGTGGGTAGGGGAGAGAAAGGAGAGGGACTCTGAGTAGCACAAGTCTTTTGAAACTTCAAAGCTAGCTCCCAGTGATACACTCTCCAATGGGCCACACCTCTAGTCCTTCCCAAACTGTTCTACCATATGAGCCTATAGAAGCCATTCTCATTCAAACACTTACAAGCATTTAGTATTGACTGGGGAATGTTCCCAGAGAAAATCTTTAAAAACTTGTATAGAATTATGATGTAGTTATTTGTAGATTCTGGAGACTAAATGTGTTACTTCAGGGAATTTTAAGAGCAAGAGACCTAACAATGTATTGTAAACAAGAAGCACATTTAAAGCAAAGTATCACAAAGACTGAAAATAAAACCATGAAAACTCTCATTCAAGAAAAATATTAGGTAAGAAAGGGATAGCAGGACAGTTTTGATGAAGTGAAATCCTAAGAAATAAAAGTGAACTTGAAGAACCAGGGGAAATGAACAAACAAGAATTTTAACCCCACCAGCATATACTCCTTTAAGAGTTCACTTCCAAGTGTTTACTAGAAATATTGAGTGACAAGTATGTTTACCACTAACTGTTCTTGAGGAGTTTTAAACACTCAGTCATATAAACTTGGAGATTAAACAGATGAAAAGTCAGCAGACTTATAAAATATCCAAGGAAATTAGTAACTTCATAGTGTTAGACATACATGGAACTACAACTCTGCATAAAATAGGGTAAGAATTCTTTTTTTAAGCATCTGAGAAATATTTTAGAACTTCACTAGGATTCAGTCACAAGGGAAATATCAATAAAGTGCACAGATTTGGGATCATAGGGATTCTACCACATTATTATAATATAATAAAATAAGAAAACAATAATAGACAAGATTTTAAATTTCCTGTATATTTCAAAACTAAATATCATGCTGTTTTTAAAAAAGTCTTTAACTAAAATGAAATGCTTAAAACTAAATGGTAATTTTTAAAAAGTCTCCAGTATTCAAGTTTATTTTACACAGTTAAGACAACACATGGATAATTATAGCTTTAAATATATTTTTCAGGTACAAGAGAAGTTTAAAATTACAAGCTAAAAATTCAAGTTAAAAAGTTAGAAACTATCACTGTTAAGTCTCTCTAAATGAACATAATAAAATGAAAATTATAAATGAAAGTGTTAAGTCTTCATAAATACAAAAATTAAAAGCTGCAGTCTCATCTTACTTTCTCTATGTCTCGCTGGCATCTGTCACTCTGCTCTTTGGCTTCACAGAATTCTCCTAGTCTGTTTGCCCTGCCTCTACTTCCTATCTAGTTACTTGACCAATCAGCATTTTATTAAATCAATATTTACAATGAAAAATATTTACAGTACACAAAATCATAATCTTACAGCAGATGATTTCTATTTCTGATTATTCTTTGTAATAGAGTAAATAACAAAGTTGATTCAGAATCATCTGGAATAAGTTCAGCAATTTCAACATGTAAAACAACTCTTTATGCATATTGTAAGTGAATATATTAAGAAGTTCTGAAAAATCTAATAATACCATGAGAATAGCATATAATTCTGATGTTTGAACAGACTCATAAGGACTTTTAGTCACTCTACTTCAATTTTCTGACTTAAAACCTGCCTTTACTGATTTATATGCATCAGTATAGAATGTAGGAGCTCTAGAAATTGATGTTCCTCATAAAATGTGAGAAAGAATTCAATTAGTTCTTTTTATAAACTGGAGTCTTTTGCGTTTGAAACATTTGTTGGTAATCTTGCCTAAAGAATTATTGTAAACCCTTTCTCAATGTTTATTTCTGCCCATAATTAGGTAAGTTTATCTATAGTGAAAGATACAATAATCTCTGTTGGGCCTATTCCTGTTAATTGACAAAGTCTTAATTTTTCTTTCAAAATTAATTTATAAACTTTTCTTCATATGTCTTTTTTTACTCTGTGGAATAAAATATACATTCTAAGATATTATCTGCTCTGTGCATAAGAATTTCTATGGGAGATTACATAGAAGGTAAAATAATCAGCACTCACTGTAACCAAATGAAAAACATGTTCAATATTTTAATTTCTGTTCTATCAAAAAATTCTTTCTCAGCTTCAAATGTTAATTTTCTTGGACTACTTAAGTTCTTATCACCTAGTAAAGTTTAAATTAAAGTATTAAGTTCTTGAGTTGTTAATCCTATTGTGACTCACAGCCATTTAATATCTCCCATAGATTTTGAAAATCATTAATATTTTATAATTGATCTCTTCTGGTTTGTATTTTTATGGTTGAAATTTTTGTAAACCTATCTTATATCATAGGTAACTAATAGAAACTCCTCTTTGCATTTTTTTCAGGAGCAATTTATAATCCCCAGCAATGTAAAATTTTCTTTATTTCTTTAAGCATTTTTAAGGGATCTGAGTCTATATCAACTAATAAGATTTTATTCATATAAAGACAAACTATAGATTAAAGGAACTGTTTATAAATCATTTGCAATGATTATTTTATAAAATACTGACACAAGGTAGGGCTATTTAACGTCCTTTGTAAAAGAACTTTTCACTGATACCTTTAACAGGTCGAGAATTATTATGATTAAGTACTGTGAAGGCAAGTTTTTCTCTATCTTGTTCTTGCAAAGGTATAGCAAAAAAAGCAATATTTTAAAACAATCACTATAACAGATCATCAGTTAGATAATAAAGAAGACAAGGGAATTTCAGGCTGTAAAGAACTTATTGGCTGGATCATCTTATTAATAGTTCTTAGATCGGTTACTACTTTTCATTTTCCAGATTTATTTAAATGACAAATATAGGAGAATTCTGAGGACTTCCTGATTCTTTACTATTTTGAGCATTCACAGCTCCTGTATTAGTTCTAATTTCTTTAATTTTTCTGATGTCAAAGGCCATTGTTCTACCCAGATAGCTTGTGAGTCAATTATTAAATAATTGAAGGCAAGGCTGCTGTTACCTTCAGCTGTTGTTCCTGCTTACATACAATCTAAATGGCTGGTGACTGTTCTTAATGATACTTTTTAATATTTTTCTCAGAATCATTTGTTAACTTATGGTTTGTTTCTGCTATTGGACAAATGTTAATCTATGTTTCGCATTGCTGCAACAAATCACATCCCTATGAATTGTTATATTAGCCACATATGGCTTTAATTTTCCTCTCTGTCCTTCTGGATCTATACATACAATGAATCTTGTGCTTTGTTTTACCTGAGATAAAGTTCTAACCCCTAGAAACTGAACATTTACCTCCTGAAGGGAACAATCAGGTATTATTGTTACATCTGTACCTGTGTCTACAAAACCCTCAATTTCAAAACATATTACTTGTATTTTTAGGTTTGGTCTATAATCATTTCTAGAAGTTTGTCAGAATATTTGTTTTATAATTTTTCTTGAGAATTTTATTTTATCTACTGAAAGCTGTTCTGTCATCAAGAGAAGTATGGGTTGCAACAATAGGCATTAAGTTTTTTAATTGCTCTGTGGAAGGGTTTCACCAATGCAGACAGGGAATGATGGAATAAAATTTGACACTAGTAGCTGTAAGCAGCCCTCTAAGGTGTTTCCTCAATAGCAAAGAGTTACCTTCCTGTTCCTTGCATTTATTAGTCCAATGTCAGGCTTTGCCATATCGTTGACTTTTTCCAGAAGTCTGGGCCTTCTGTTTATATCTCTCTAGAAAAAACAAACAAACAAACAAACAAACATTGTTTCTAGGAACACCTTGCCTACAATTTATTTTCAGATGACTTAGTTTACCACAATAAAAACATCTAACCTTTTGATTTTTCTTAAATTTTTTAAAAATCACTTCTCCTAACTAAATATCATCATCAGTGTGATATCCAATATTGGTGATATTTCTACTTCATTCATCCATTGGTGCTGATCTTGCCTTTGAAGGACTAATCATCCCTTTTCATTCTGAATTAGCATGTTTGAAAGCCAAAGGTTCAATTAATATTTGTATAACTTTAGGATATAATATTGTTCTATTTACAGGTGAAGGCAATCTTTGTAAAAAAATTAATGAAGGCTTCTTTTGCACCTTTTATAATTTTAGCATATAACTACACATTTCTGATTCTTCAACCCTGTCTCAAGCATTCAAAGCTACTATACCACAGAGAGTCAAAGGATAATAATCAAATGTAATCTGTCTTTGCAAATCAGCATATTCACCTTTACCAAGAAGCTATTCTTGGGAAATTGCAATATCTCTTGCCATTCTTTATTGTTATATGAATCTAGCTTCTTTTCTCCACCATGTTTTCTATTGTAACTGAGGACCTGATTCCAATGTTTCTATAGCTAAATGTTTTTAGTTTGTGGAATAATCCTGTTTTGAGTTGCCTATGAATTATCTGCTTTACAAAAAGTAAATACATATTATATGACACTACTGCTTTCTTAAATCTCTTCATATCTAACATTTTTACAGGATTCCAGATAACATAAATAGCACTGGGGGTCCATATCATCTTGTTGTCATTTTTGAATGGTAACTGGATACATTGAGACTTTTTTTTAAATAATCTTGTTCCATTCCTCTTTTGTTTTATAATGTACTGATGCATAAGATTCTGCTCTAAACTCTCTCTGTGTTAATATTTTTTTTAGTTTTATTAATAAGTGTTCCTGAGGATTGTATCTTATCAATTTTTTATATTTGACACTAATATCAAACCACTTTTCTAAGGATAAAACATAAATTACAAAACTTATAATGATTATAACTGACATTATCTCAATTACAGATAAGTTGATTATCCCTTTATTTAATGTTTTTATTTCAAACCTTTCATTTTTAACTATATAGAGACTAGCTTGCTGCAATGTAATATTGCTTCCTATTCTTAAGAATACTATTTCTCCCTTTAAGAATTTCTAGATATTTCAGTAGATCTTCTGATGATAGACAGTGTGAGGCTGGCTGTGGCTGCACCACTGGTTAAAGAATGTGGGCAGTACACCATCTGGCTGAGGGCTGCTGTATCTACTTGGGTATAGCCCGCAGCAAGCAGCTATCTTATTATCTTAGGCTCTGCATTGAATGGCAGTTTAACAAGGTACAAGAAGTACTAACATAAAACCTTTCTTTTCTTTGCTGGGATACTCAATGCTAGTCAGCTGTAGGTAAGATATTCGTAGTGATTAAGAAGATAGCATCATCATTGAGATGAAATCTTCTATAAAGTGTTTCCTGAGACTCAGAAGCAATAAGCTATGATATAGACATAGCGAAGGTTGTATGTTGGCCTGGCAGCCAAACATGGCAGTGTAAGAAACACCAACGTAGTACTGGCCTTGCAAGTGTGATGGAGCCATGCAAAGCAGCTGAGGTCTGGCACTGAATTTTAGAGTTCCCAAAGAAACTTAATTTGTACATTCTCTTTCTCTCTCTGCCTTTTAGTTAGTTTGGATAAGGGTTTGTATATCTTATTGACGTTCTGAAAGAACCAACTCTTTGTTTAATTGATTATTTGTTTTGCTTTCTTTGTTTCAATTTTATTGATTTCAGCTCTGAGTTTATTTCCTGTCATCTACTTCTTCTGGATGAGTTTGCTTCTGTTTGTTCTAGAGCTTTCAGCTGTGCTGTTAAGTCTCTTGTGTGAGAATTCTCCAACTTTTTTTTTTTTTATGTAGGCACCTAGTGCTATGAACATTCCTTTAGGCACTGCTTTCATTGCATCCCATAAGTTTGAGGATTTTGTGAATTCATTTTCATTAAATTCTAGGAAGTCTTTAATTTCTTTCTTTACTTATTCCTTGACCCAGAGGTAGTTTAATTTAGAGATCTTTAGTTACCATGAATTTGTAGACTTTCTGTGGTTTGTATTGTTGTTAAACTCTAACTTTAGTCCATGGTAATCTGATAGGATACAAGGGGGTTATTTCCAATTTTTTGTATCTATTTATATTTGTCTGATGACTGAGTTTAGAGAAAGTTCCATGAGGTGCTGAGGAGGTGTTGAGATTCTTCTATCCCTTGCATTGTAGTGATTATGCTTGCATCTATAGTTCTGGCTCCTTTCATCAGATTTTCTATTTCCTGCATTTCCTCAGTTTGTGTCTTCTTTGTTGCTTCTATTTAAATTTTTATGTCTTACACTGTTTCCATCACCTATTTGTTTGCTTTGTCTTCGTTCTCTAGATTTTAAGAAGCTTATTGTTTTATTCCAATGTTTTGCTTGTCTTTTTCTTTACTGTCCTAAGGGAGGTTTTTTTTTTTTTTATTTCTCCTATAAGGCTTTGATCATCTTTATAAAGATATTTTTAAGGTCATTTTCCTCTGCTTCTCCTATATTGGAATGTTCAGGTCTTGCTGCTATAGAACCACTAAGTTCTAGTGGTGTCATATTGTTCCTCATGTTGTTGAATGAATTTTTGTGCTGGTATCTACCCATCTCTTCCACTGATCGGTGCAAGTGTTGTCTGCATTTAAGCCAGCTCTTTTTGGTCTAGTAGGTGCTCTTGATGCAATTGGAGCTTTTGGAGAACTTTGAGGCAGTAGCATCTGTGTCTTGAGGAGAAATTGAGATCTGCAGTTAGAGCTCTTGTATGGAGGTCTCCAGAGGCTGTGTCTTAGGGAGCAGCTACAGCTGGAGCCTATCTGGGGCTCTCCAGAGGCTGTGTCTCAGGAAGTAGTTGAGGTTGGGGGAATGGGTGATTTGGGGAATGGTTTGAGGCTTATAGAGTAGGAGGTCTAATGGGGGTGCAAAGAGCAAGGTCTGTAGGCAGGGATCCTGCTTGCCTGCCGGCAGCTACAGTTCTCCTACTGGGGCTCTTCAGAGGTTGTGCTCCATGTGTTCTTTATCCATTCTTCAGCTGAGGGGCATCTAGGTTGTCTCCAGGTTCTAGTTATTTCAAATAATGCTTGCAGTTATGCAAGTGTTCTTATGTTGTGATTGACCATCTTTTGGGTTTATGCCAAAGAGTGGTAATACTGGGTCTTGAGGTAGGTTGATGCCCAACTTTCTGAGAAACCACTATACTGCTTTCTAGAGTATACATTTCCACCAGCAGTGAAATGTTCCCTTTCTCCATATCCACTCCAACAAAGGCTGTCATCAGTAATTTTTGTGGTGGTACTGTTCATCTGTATGCTGTGAAAATCACTCTGTTTGTTTGTTTATTTATTTTTAGAAAATAAAGTCCTTTTTTTACTATGTATCTCCTTGCTCTCCCTCCCTTTCCCCTCCCAGTCCTTTCCTGTCTGCCTACAGCCTCCCTCCTCTCGCCTCCTCCATCCCCTCCCACAAAAAGGCAAGAGATCCCAAGGTGGATCAACTTAGCATCCACTCCAGGCAAGTTCGATTTCCTCATCCTAATATCCAGACTGGGTTAAGTAAAGAAACTGTTTTGGCCATGGCAGGGAACCATAGGAGAAGTAGGTGGGGAAATTGAGGTTCAGGTAGGAGGAATGCAGAGTGAGACAGAAATATGTAAGAGACCCAGGTGAGCCATGGGCATGGCCATGTGGCCAGACAGATTAATAGAAATGGGTTGAATTAAGATGAAAGAGCTAGTTACCAATGTGCCTGAGACATAGGTCAAACAGGATGAATTAATATAAGTGTCTGAGTCATTTTGGGGGATAAAAGCAGCCAAGGGCAGGCCAGACCTCTGGCCCGGATGGGGTTAGAAACCTCATACAACAGATTTTGATCCCTAGCTATTCTGACAGGTATAAGATTGTATCTTAGAGTTATTTTGATTTGCATTTCCCTGATTGCTAAGGATGTTGACCAATTTCTTAAATGTCCTTTGGCCATTTGAAATTCTTCTGTTGAGAATTTTCTGTTTAGATCTGTACCCCATTTATAAATTGGGTTATTTGGTTTTGTGATGTCCACTTTCTTGAAATCCTTATATATTTTGAAGATCAGACCTCTGTCAGGTGTGGAGTTGGTAAAGTTTTTTTCCCATTTGTAGATTGTAGTTTTGTCTTTTTGTCCATGTCCTTTGCCTTGCAGACGCTTCTCAGTCTCAGGAGGTCCCATTTATTAATTGCTGCTCTCAGTGTCTGTTGATATTATATTTAGGAAATTGTCTCCTTGACAACATATTCAAGATTGTTTACCATTTTCTCTTCTATCAGGTTCAGTGTAACTGGGTTTTTGTTAAGGTCTTTAATCCACTTGGACTCGAGTTTTGTGCAGGGTGATAGATATGGATCTATTTGTATTTTTCTACATGTTAATATATGGTTATACCAGCACCTTTGATAAAAATGCTTTCTTTTTTTCATTGCACAGTTTGGGTTTCTTTGTCAAAAATTTGGTGTTCATAAGTATTCATGAAGTTCATAAGATTTAATGTTCCTGTCTTCAATTCTATCCATTGGTCAACATGTTGGTGTTTATGCCAGTACCAAGCTGTTTTTATTATCTAGCTTTATATTAGAGCTTGAAGTCAGGAATGGCGATGCCTCTGGAACTTTCTTTATTGTAAAGGATTGTTTGGGCTGTCCTGGGATCTTGGTTTTTCCATATGAAATAGAGAATTGTTCTTTCAAGGTCTGTAAAGAATTATTTTGGAATTTTGATAGGGATTCCATTGAATCTATAGATTGCTTTTGGTTTTGCCATTTTTACTATGTTGTCCAACCTCTCCAAAAGTATAAAGACATCTTTTCTTTTTCTGATATCATCCTCTATTTCTTTCTTCAAAGATGTAAAGTTCTTCTCATATAGGTCTTTCACTTTTTTTTTTGTTCAAGTTATCCTGGGGATATTTTATGTTATTTGTAGCTATTGTAAAGAATAATGTTTCTCTGATTTCCTTCTCTGCCTGACTCATTTGTATATAGGAGGGCTACCGATATTTTTTAGTTAATCTTGTTGCCTGAAACATTTCTAAAGGGGTTTATCAGCTGTAGGAGTCTCCTGGTTGAATTTTGAGGGTCACTATGTATATTATTATATCTTCTACAACTAGTAAAAATTTGTTTCCTTTCCAGTTTGTATCCCTTTGCTCTCCTTTTGTTTACTGCTCTGTCTAGAACTTTGAGCATTATAATGAATAGACGTGGAGAAAGGGGGCAGCCTTGTCTTATTCCTGATTTTACTGGAATCACTTTGAGTTTCTCCCATTTAGTTTGATGTTGGCTATTGGTTTGCTGTATATAGCCTTTATTATGTGTGTGTGTGTGTGTGTGTGTGTATGTTTTTTGTATCACTGATCTCTCTAGGACCTTTATCATGTAGGAGTGTTGAATTTAATCAAAGGCTTTTTTTTCAGCATCTAGTGAGATAATCATGTAGGTTTTTGTTTTTATGGTAGATTACATTGACAGATTTTTATATGTTTAATCATCTCTGCATCTCTAGGATGAAGCCTACTTGATCATAGTGGATAACATTTTGTGTATTCTTGAATTTGGTTTTCTAGCATTTTTTGAGTATTTTTGCACCAGTGTTCATGAGGGAGATTTGTCTGTAATTCTCTTTTTTTATTGAGTCTTTGTGTGGTTTGGGTATATATTGCCTGTGCTTTCATGGGTGTAGCTAACTTCTATGGGTTAGAGGTTTTTTTCCTAGTACATTTTGTAAGGCTGGATTTGTGGATATGCATTGCTTAAATTTGGTTTTGTCATGGAATATCTTGCTTTCTCTGTTTATGCTAATTGGAAGCTATACTGGGTACAGTACTCTGGGCTGGCATCTGTAGTCTCTGAGGGTCTGCAGAACATCTGTCCAGTATCTTCTGGTTTTCAGAGTTTACATTGAGAAGTCAGGTGTAATTCTGATAGATCTGCCTTTGTTTGATACTTGGACTTTTTTTTACTGCTCTTAATAGTCTTTATTTATTCTACATGTTTAATGTCTTGATTATTAAGTGATAAGGGGACTTTTTTTGTTCAGTCTATTTGGTATTCTGTAAGCTTCTTGTACCATTATAGGTATATCTTACTTTAAATTGGAAAAGTTATTTCCTCTGTAATTTTGTTGAATATATATTCTGTGCCTTTGAGCTGGAATTCTCCTTCTATTCCTATTATTCTTACATTTGGTCTTTTCATAGTGTCCCATATTTTACGGATGCTTTGTGTCAAAACTTGATGGATTTAAGAGTTTCATTAGCCAGTGGATCTATGTCTCTCTATTGTATCCTAAATGCCGAAGTGCCCAAGATTCTTCCTTCCATCTCTTATATCCTGTTGGTGATGCTGCCTCTGTAGTTTCTATTCTCAGATTTTCTTTTTCCAGACTTCCCCCAGTTTGTGTTTTTATTTTATTGCCTCTATTTTAATTTTCAAGTCTTAGACTGTTTCCTTCACCTGCTTAATTGTTGTTTCTTGGGTTTGTTGATAGAGGATTTCTAGAGAAATTGTTGATTTCTTCCAATTTACTGTTGGTCTTTTCCTCCATTTCCTTAAGGGAATTTTTTTCATTTCCTCTTTAAGAACTTCTAATATCTTCATAAAGTTATTTTTAAGGTCATTTTCTCTGCTGCAATGTCTTGGAATATTCAGGTCCTATTGTTGTAGAACCTCTAGTTTCTGGAGGTGTTTTCTTGTTCTTTATGTTGTTGAATGTATTCTTACACTGCCTTCTACCCATTTCTTCCTGAAATTTGCACAGCTGGACCCTGTGTCTCCAGAAGCCCCACATCTTTTAATGTGTTTTCCTGGATAGCTGTCTTTCCTGACTGTCCTTTCCAATTGCTTTCCTTCCAGTTTGCTGCAGTAGGGGTGTGTGTGTGTGTGTGTGTGTGTGTGTGTGTGTGTGTGTGTGTGTATTGGACTCTGGTGCTTTGGGAATGTTATGTGTAGGGGAGAATGATGCTGTTGGTGGAGGAGGAGCAATGTATGTGACACAGTGCCTGTGGATCAAACACTAAGTAGACCAGTGGAGAGCTCTGGGGCTTATTGTAGTAGGGGTATATGTCCTATTTATATCTTTAAATATTTATCTGGAGAAGTTTTTTTTATAAATGATCAATTTGTATCATGATTTCAAAGCTTTCACACACACTACTAAGCTCTTTATTACTAGCCAAATAAGAATATATTGATAATTTCTCAGCTGATAAAAATAAGCTGCTTTACTCTTAGATGGCTAAAATTTAGAGGTCATGTAAACTTAAAAGGTAAAAATAAGTTTTAAAACTTAAACTTTATGGTACCAAAAAATAATCCCTTCCACTTAGGAAACCCAAAGCTCAACTTTAAGAATAGACTTGTGCATAGAGTGCAAGGCCAGCCTTGGCAACAGAGTGAGACTGTTAGTTTTGCGTGTGAAAGTAGATATACACTACCAAGGCCACACTTGAAAGTTTATTTAGTCTATATTTAGCCTTTAGTCTATAGCCTAACTTTAATTTAACTGAGAAAATTTGCAAACTTTTATTATCTTATTTATGGCAGTTGCTTTTTTTGTAGAGGGAAAACTGGATTTGTGTGGCCAGAAACAGAAGAACAGAAAGCCAGAAAGGAAAGTTTAGCATTGAGATATGAAAAGAAATAGGAAAACTTTTAAGAACAGAGAGCTGGAAAAGGTTTAGAGCTGATGAGAAAAGAGAAAAGATAGGAGAAACTCTTTCTACCTGCCCATCGCTTGCAAAAGTGAGCCCTTGTAAAATTTGGGGTTGGTGAGCCATTAGTAATCTAAGGGGCATTAAGCCATTTTGGTAAAAAACAGATAAGCTTGGTGGTATCTAGATAAAGGCAAAAAGCTAAACGGTTTTAATGTCTCCACCCTAAGGGTTAACATGGATCTGCTGACTGGCATATTTTCCATTGTCGAAATCTAAGGGAGGTGCAGGGTTCAGCTGCTAGGTCATCACCTAAGCACTGCTGGGTCAGTAGGGAAGCGGATCTATGCTAAAGGGTCCTTCAACCATTAACATAGTCCCCTGGACCATGCCCCCAGACTGCGCAGGCCTCTGAGTTCTCGTCAGACCAAAGAGAGCGGCCGGGAAATTACACCCATTCACAACAAGATAATAAAGAGCCTGTCAGCTTTTCAAAACCATGTGCCTGCGACCTGTCTGTGGTGCCGCCGGCAAAAAACACTCATGGAAGGCGCTAATGTAAGCCCTAAGGGAGTACGTCCGTGGAGGGAATGTAGTAATGGGAAAAAGCCAGGAGTGCATGTTTGTCTGGGGTTGGGGGAGCACTTACCAATTACATCTGCTGATGTTTGAATATCACAGAGGCTGGGCAGGTAGAAGGTGTGGCCTTGCAGTGAACCTCGGATCAGGTTTTCCTAGCTTTTGTGCTCAGGAGGGAAGCTATCCGAGTCCACGGCACCAATGTTAGTTTCGCGTGTGAAAGCAAATATATATTACCAAGGCCACACGAGAGTTTAAGAGAGAGTTCCAGGTGGGTGCAGAAGCAGAGGAGAATGACAAAAGTAAGGGGACAGAGAGAGGGCCAAACAAGCATGTGGTCTCTTTTAAGAAAAGGAGCATGCACAGATATGCATCATGCCTCCAGGGAGGTGCTTCTGTACACAATGCCTCAGGGTTTATGCACCCATGCCCAGGGGCGTGCCTCCATACAAGGTGCATCCCACCTGAGCCAAGTTGGCTCAGCTACGTAGAATGCCAGAAAATAATGTAAATTATCCTTACAAAGACCTTGTTTCAAAATCAAATGATGAAATGCTGAAGTGCTGAACTATATTTTAAGATGTGTTACATTTGTTTATGTTGTGGAACATTTGTTTTAATTATGCAAATATGTGTTGCATTCTTTTATATTGCATCTGTTAAACTCTGTAAAGCTACGCTACTCTGCCTGTCTAAAACACTTGATTGGTCCATTAAAGCGCTGAATGGCCAATAGCTGGGCAGAGAGAAGAATAGACAGATAAATCTGGGAAAAATGGAGTAAGAGAAGAAGGAGGATGCAAGAATCCAGCCACCCAGCTCCACAGCCAGCCATGGAGTAAGAGTGAAAGTAAAATTACAGAAGTAAGAAAAGGAAAAGCCACAAAAGGAGATGAGATAATTTAAAGTTAAGAAAAACTGGCAAGAAACTCAGCCAAGGCCAGTCATTCGTAAGAATAAGCCTCTCTTTGTAATTTGAGAGCTGGGTGGTGGCCCCCCAAAAGACCAAAGACAAAAGATAAAACAACACCTATAGTGAGTGTTCCCCAATGGCTGGCACATCTATCAAACTGTCCAATGACACAAAACTAGCCAGTTAGTTAATTTAAATGGTAAGACCCCATTGTTGGTCCAGCAATGTAGCACTACCTCATGGAACTGGAGCTACTGTGCAGCTCTGCTCTCCTCAGTGGCTAAATTTGATGCTTTGAGTTGGTGTTTATATCTCTGCCCTCTGTCTTTTCACTTGTTAAGATGCAAAATGAAATTAAAAAGTACTTTATACCATTAAGCACTGAATAACAACCAAATCCATTTACCTTTAATGATTAGAAATAAGCATTATAGAATCATAAGTATAGTAATTATATTTCCAGTAACTGTGTTTAGTGAAGATTTTATTAGTATAAAAATGATTGCTAAAATTTAGCAAATTGAAAATGTGTTAAATTCTAAGAGGACCCTTTTTTCCTAATGGGTCCTAATTTTTTCCTAATAGAAGATTTTGATAGGAAAAAAGTTGCGACTGGGAGTCAGAAAATGTTACAGGTATTAAGAAAAAAACCATATAATATTTATATTTTTAACAAAGTCTGAAAAAGTGCTGAAAAGTTAAAAAAGTTAGTAATAATTTATAGATGTTTAAAGCTAAGAACTCATAGCTACATCACTAGTGGAGCAGAGCATGGATTTTTTTCTAATTCCATCTCAATTATAATTGAGGAATTTCAGAGCAAACTGGATGAGAATAAAATCACTTAAGATGAGGGTTCTTCTTTGAGACAACCTTGTCCATGTGCAGTCTGAATGATGTCTCTGGGGTACAGTCTGCCTCAGGCAGGAAGGTAAGATGATCTTAGAAACTCACTAGCACAAATCTCCAAGAGATGAGAACGCAATGAAGGACTGTGCAGAGAAAGCTCTTTAAGGATTCAGACAGATGTTTGCTTTTCCTTCCGTGGTCTGTGCTTTTGTGACAAGCCCTGGAAACCATTACCAAACCCAGTTCTCTTCTCAATGGGAGCATCTCTTCTTCCTTTCTCTGTGGTCGAGCTGAGTTAACTCTGTGTTGGTTGGAAATACGTCCCTGGCACTGTTATAAAGCCCACTCCTTCCTCCATTGACTGGCCTTGGTACCCATGTCAAAACTATTTCTCCTTTGATGTGAAGCTCCTGTCCTGAACTTCTTATTCTATAAGTCAGTGTGTATCTGACCACAAAAGCTGCAGCTGACATACTGGAACTTTGTACTAAGTTTTCAAAACCAGGAATTTGAGTTTTCTCAAATTTGTACTTCTTTTCTAGATTATTTTGGCTAGTCAAGTTCCCTTGACATCCAACTAGATTTTAAAAATGGCTGACAGCTTTTAATATTACATTTTTTCTTTTTAATGGTGTCTCACATAGTCAGATTCCAGCATGATGGTCAGTGTTAATTGTCAGCTTGAGCCAACTTAGCATGAACTGAGAAGAGAGACTCAGTGAGAGACCGCCCTGATCAGGCTGGCTTGTGGGCATGTCTGTGAAGGATTTTTCTTAATTGTGATAATTAAAGTAAGAAGCCCCCTGTCAATGTGGGCAGTACTACCTTCTGGGTTGGGCCATGATTTGTGTAAGTGTAGAGAAAGTGTTTTCAGCAATAAGCATGCATACATTTGCTTCTTCCTGTGCTCGAGTGGGATGTAATATGGACTAGTTGCTTCAGGTTCTGGCCACTGTATCTTTCCACTTCCAATTTATCATGAATGGTAATTTGGAATTCTATGCTAAAATAAATCCCCTCTCCCTGAGTCGCTTTCTGTCAGAGATATTTTATCATGGCAACAGAAATTACACTAAAACACATAGTCTGGCTTTGAACCATTTGCGCATCTGAGAATAACCTTGAACATCTGTTCTTTCTTCCTGGATCTCCCAAGGGTGAGAGGTAGGATTATATATATGTACTACAATGCCCTATTCATGTGGTGCTAGAAAATGAACCCAATAGTTCATGAATGCTAGGCAAATGTAGGCAATGAATATCCTTAGGCCTTCATATTTAATCCTATTGTGGAGTTATTCATAAATTATAGAAGCATAGTTGGACATCATAGTCATGCCTGCATCCCAGCAATCTGAGAATGAGTCACCCTAGATTACATGGCAAGATCTTATTTGAAAATGGACAAATAGACCTGACATCTTTCTTCATTTAACAGAAATCTGATGTCTTTGTCAGGATATTATTTTAGAATAACATCAGTATTTGAGTAGTTGAGTATAAAACATAAAGGCAAGTACATATGCACTGTATTCTATCCAGTAAAGACCTCTTTTAGAATCGAATTATAAATAATTTAAAACTGGTCTCAATATAAGCAACATAAACTATTATTTATGTAATACAAATTATTGACAGATTTGTAGTTTCTCTAGAACATAAATATTTCTTTTAAGGCACATACTGGGAAATTTTTCCCAGTAGGATGACATCACCAGCATAAACAAATACACATTAGTCATTTCTCTAATAATATCAAGACATAATTCCATACTCTATGGATCCTAGCATAAAAATATACTACACATGTAGCTGGAATGCCGAGTAAAAGGTTTACACCAAGATCTCTGAGAAGCCACTCAGGGCATTTCCAACTCCACAGGAGAAGTGCAGAGCAAAAATCTCAACACTACCTGCCACTATTCCAGTTTCCAGCAGCTATGCCAGGAAGTGAAGGGTTGGGTGATGCTGCAGTATATTAAATGAGATCCCACTTGAAACATGTTTACCAAGCACAACTGTCTTTTAATCCCTCACAATCTTTGTAATGGACTGTTTGTAATAGCTTACCATCAAAGAGTAGCAGAGTGGAGGACCTTCTTCTGTTACCAAAGCTTTGATGGAGCTGGTAAGCAGCACCTTACTTTTTAAGCAAATATTTTATGTTGTTTTATAAGCAGAGAGTATATATCTTAGAAAATATTTCCTTAAAAATGTATTTGCCATTGACAAATTTAGAAAAATGGCAAGTCATCATAAACAAAATTATGTAGAAATTCAGTGTACATAATCACCTTGACTACATGAAAAGATTTAATTACTAGAGAAGATAAAGCAATTTTGATATGTATTTATGGTTGCTTGATTATAATTATCTCTATAAGTTCATAGGGAGTGGCACTATTAGAAGCTGTGACTTTGTTGAAATGGTTTTGGGCTTGTTGGAGGAAGTATGTCACTGTGGAGTGAGCTTTGAGGTCTCATATATGCCCAAACCATGTCCAGTGTTTCAGTTCACTTCCTGTTGCTTCAGATCAAGATGTGGAACTCTCAGCTCCTTCTCTAGTACCATGTCTGCCTATATATCTCCATGTTCTGCCATCATGATAATGGACTAAACCTCTAAAACTATAACCAAGCCCAGTTAAATATTTTCTTTTATTAGAAAAAGTTGCTGTGGTCATGATGTCTCTTGATAGCAATAGAAACCCTAAGGTGATAGTATATGTACAAATTTTGTATCGATGTCAAACATATACCTTTGATGAGTGTGGTAGGCTCTGGAATGTACTGCTGAGGTGGTAGATAGAGATCACTTCCTGTCTCCCACCAAGTTCCTATTTTACCCTCTGTAAGAATGAATTAGACAGACAGGAAAATATCCACACAGGAAGTGCTTTATTACCAACTCAGATCAAACCACTTAAAATAGATTTTCAGCCAGGATTTTTAAAAACCAGGCCTGTGAATTCAGCAGCAGCAGCAGCAGTAGCAGTAGCATCCTGACCAAAGCCATCCCAGACCTGAGAATGTTACAGGTCTCAAAGCCTTCAGCAGCACCAGGTCTCAGGAGCAGTAGGTCTGACAATGCTTTAGGAATGCTAGCTCAGTCCAACTGATCCCAGCTGAGAAAAAAATTGTAGACCTGTAAACAAGTGAAAATATAGGACCAACCAGGGAAGAGGGGTTAACTTGGTGGGGGAGGGGAAGAATCTTGAGCTCACCAAAAGTTCACAGTATGTTCAGTAGATTTCTACAGATAATTCACCAGGCCAGGACTTTTATTCTTGTTCAGCTGATGCTATCACACTAACATCAGCAGTGTGCTCTCGGGGCTTGAGCCTGGTGGTTGTCAAAAAGTTACAGGAACTGGGCAAGGGCATAGTGACCTACCCCAAGACTTCTCTTCTCTGCTGGGAGGGTGGGTAGATGACCACTCTCAACTGTCAGGCCTTTTGTGGAATTTGCTAGCTACACAATTTATGCAAGAAATGTGCCTTTCATGGGGCAGCCAACCAGGCATTTTAGTGAACAAGGCCAAAAGATGATGATTTTCCTCACCTGGAGCCTGACCACTACCTCGGCTTTTGGGCCTGCCACATGGCTGGTCTAAGGTAGGCCACAATCCTGCTTTTCCTGTGCTCTGCCTGCTTCTTCTCTCCCTCCTTTCACCTTGCCCTCCACAGTTTTCTGTCTTAAGGGCATTCAGTAGTAATTGTTTGCATGCTAATACCAACCCTCTCAAACCCAATTCCTAGAGAACACAGCTTACAATAAGCAAACTATCATCTGTGACCACTCCAACACCACACCATGGAAGATTCTCCTGAACAAATAAGGAAGGCATTGCTGCACAGTGATGGTCGTCAGTGTACAGATGACACAGAACCATCTTTAACAGAGGCATCTGAGAAAGGAAAGAATGCCAAGTTGTCTTGTTCTAGATCTGTTTTTATATTCTCTTTGTTCTGATTTAACTAAGATAATCTCCCCAAAATTGAAATTAACTATTTATAATGGCTTTTACTCCATGGATTGTATCACACCTAGACCTGTCATTCAGCCTTCTTGGGTTGATTCAGTACTTTGCGAGGGGTCCATCACTGCTCCCCACAGAAATAACAGCCTGAAACAGGGAATGTCTATGATCACAGACTCTGAAGTTCAGGTGGAGCTGTCTTGATATTATCTCTTAGGAATTCACAGAAAGGCTGTTGGCCATGTCTGCAATCATGTGAACCTCAACTAGCCTGCATACTCTGCCTCTCAATAGAGCTTACATTCCCCTCCACCATGGCATCAGCTCTGTGACACATACACTCTTGTTACAGCCCATAGTTTAAGCAGATCAGCTGTGCTACTTGTACAGGTCTAACTAGGATGTGGAAAACAAGAGGAACCAAGGAGGTAACATGTTTTACTAGCCACAAGGTTCTCTGTGGGAAACTGATGCAATGCCTTCTTCCATAGGTCTGCAATTCTCACCCATGGGTAATGATTCACAACTGCGTGTAGTTCTAACTTTGGGGAGATCCAATGTCTCTGCCCTCCATACACATACACATAATTTAAAAGAAGCAAACTTTTGAGATAAATAATAAAGGTAACATAAGGGCATGAGTTTTTGAAGAAAGATAATATAATCCTCAAAACTTGGAAAATATAAAAGTTTACATACTTCACTTTTGAAAAAATAGGTAATTAAAAATGTGTTTTTATATTAAGACAAATTTCAATGTGTAAAAAGCACTTAGGTTAGTACAAGCTACTAAGACCAAAGCAGCTCATATCTGATGCAACTGAATGTGCCTAAGTCTCATCTCCAAGACAAGGCAAAGTTTCTTAGCACCAATAAGTCCATCCCTTTGCCCTCCCACTGAGCACATTAAGGCTCATCCAGTGAACTGCAGTCTAGAAAGCCATGGGCATGTTTAGTTAATTAGTTGAGTTATAGAACAGCAGCTATGATAGACGTAAATGATTGGTTAATAATTATACCTGCAGTGCATGGTCAGAAATTATGAGGTCCTACAAGAGCTGCACCCTTCAAGATGTCCCCAGAGGCAAGCTTGCACTGGCAAACACTAACTGTGAAATCCTGGCCCCTTTGAGCTTCCACTCAGGTTTCTTCTTCTTAGCTGTCTGTATTTCCCACCAGGCTATCAATGAGGCATGAAGAGCAAATTTCTTCAATGTCCATTTCCTATTAAAGTCTTGAGGTACTAGAATTGTTGCGCCTTGTGATCTTTCCATAAAGATGTCCTATCCTCGGGCTGGAGAGATGGCTCAGCGGTTAAGAGCACTGTCTGCTCTTCCAGAGGACCCGGGTTCGATTCCCAGCACCCACATGGCAGCTAACAACTGTCTGTAGTTCCAGTTCCAGGCAAACACCAAGGCAAATAAATAAATAAATAAATAAATAAATAAAGTTAAAATATTTAAAAAAAAAAAGATGTCCTATCCTCAAGATCAATAAAAACACAAGCTGCAAGTGTGCTATTAAACAGAAGCCTGTCCAATGTACAACTTTGTACAGCAGAGAATAAAAAAAAATTAAAAATAAATAAATTAAAAAAAAACAACAGTTAAGTAGCTTTGAGGAGTTATTTCCTATAAAACTTGCCTGAAAGTTGCTAGGAAAAAACAATATAATAAACACATATTTTCTTTCTACATGCCTATGTGTGTATTTGTGTGTCCAGGAGACTGCATCTGTTTTTGTACTGATCTATGATCTCTGTGCCTGTGTTATTGACTGTTCATATCTTTTCTGCTCATGTGTGTATATATGTATATGTGCCTGTATGTGTAATATAGGGAGAGAGCAGTGTCCTCCAAACACATCATATGGAAATACATTAGATATGGAAATATTGTATATGGGTGTGTTTCCATCTTTGTGAATCAGTTTCTCCCTCCACCACCTTCTAAGTGTGTGTGTTTGTGTGTGTGTGTCCATGTGTGTGACTGTGTGCAAGGCTGTGTAATACAGGTACAGAGCAGTGTTCTTGACCAGCCTCACCATGTGGGAATATATTAGGAATGGTAATCGTGTCTCTCTTCTACCCCAAAGATATTTAATCACAAACTGGGGTTCACCTCCCAATGTAGCTTTTAACTATCTTTCCCTTGGCTTTGATGTGCTGCAGTTTCAGACCCTCTACATGCTGTCATTCCTGGAGCTAATTGGGACTGGTAAATTGTCTTTTGTTTTTAGACTTCAGCAGAAAATTGCAATGGCTTTTATCATATGGGATATCAGTAATAAGACAGTGACATAGTTGTGGGAAGAATTCACCAAAGCAGAAAAATTGACAGGGTAGCAGATACATTGTGATACAGCTGCAGAAGACAAGCCAGGAGCCAGCAGCTATCTGTGAAGGTATTCTAAGAGATGATTTCATGAAGGAGAGTTAGACCTGGCAGTCAAGCTGCATTCACCACTATGGTACCCTGTCACCATTATGGTACCCTGCTTATTCAGGTCTTATTATAGAGGATACTTTTAACTTTTTTTGCTAATTCCAGATCAGACCCACTTGAGTCTAGCTTGGTCAAGGAATGAGCTTGACTGGGGTCACCTAAGTGAGCACAGTTGACTACTTACAGGGAGTCAGAACTATTGGGAGTTTCATGGGGTAATGGCCACATGCCTTCATGACAGTGATCCACAAGAGACACCTGTGTGGGCCCATATGTAGATGGCCAAGTAGATGTCTCTTGATTTTGCTGAGGAATTCTATAGTATGAGTTGTTTCCCTTAGGAATGGACTCTTGAGGGCAGTATGGAATTTTCTGCAGTGGTGTCATGACACCCCAAAACAGATTTGAAGTCAAGGCTTGTTAAAGGTTACTCTTTGGAGGCAACTGTATCCCTTTTCTAGATTCAAAACATCCATTCAAGAATGATATCTACCCGTTTTCCCTTTCCCCCTCCCACTGTAGGTGGGGATCTGGGCAGCACAGCCCAGTCACATAGTAGACGGGAACAGGGATGGGAGGTGTTCCTTTGACCTAAGAGCAAAGCACACAGGTTGAGCTCAATGCCATACCTGTTCTTCAGAAACCCTCTTTTATTTATATTTATTTATCTTGATAGCTTGTCATATTGGCCCCTTAGTGGCTTTAACTCTTGTTGACTTCTTTCTTAACGTGTTTGTATCCTACTCTCCTGTCTTTTTGTGAGTTCAATTCTTGTGCAGGTAGCTGTTACTGGTAGATGCTCACGGTTTTGTGATGTTATATCCACAAGACAGAGGTGCAGTATTCCTCACAATGGTCTGCAGAAGTTCCCAGGAAAATTCTTCTTTAAGGAAATGCAGAAGAGCAGTACCTGAAAGGAAGACCTAACTCTATCCACCCTAACTATTGCCCTTGGTTATGAATCACTCTGTCTTGACAGAGAAAGGCTTTGCCCATTTCTTTCCTCCTTGTTTATACATTAACTTTGTTTTGAAAAGCAAAACAGAGCAGACTTATCTGTAAATTTTGAAAAAATTCGGAAATTGTTTTTACCATTCTTTACTCAGGAAAACTTAGAGACTGTGAAAAAAGATTTCAACATACAGAGAGACTTACAGATAAGGAGAGTTGAACACATTAACCCTGGAAAGATTCCATCCCATGGAATGAGACATGAAACCTCAGCCAGGATAAAGGTAAGTGAGTTTTGAGGACCATTGGCAGCAGCATCTGAGAGGCGGAGGAGAAGGAGGCACTCCAAGGGGCTCCACCAATGGGTTACTCATTGCCTCATTTACTGGAAGTCTGGAACTTAGGTCTAAAATCAAAGTTGCTTATGTCACTATTTACAGAGAAATTAGTGTGTGCTCACTGTAAGAAATTTTGAATAACACAGATGCAAAACAAATAATACTAGTGTTAATAAATGACTATCATTCTCTTTTCTAATCTTTTTTTAGAAATTTTTCTAGACATATATGAAAATATTAGTAAGAAAGGTGCATATTTTCTTCCAATGTAGCAATTATATATTACAGCACATTCTAAAATAGGCATAGAATAAATTGAAAATATTCATAATCAAGCAAGCCTTTAATGTGTACATCTGTCAAATATAAATTGAATCATGAATGAGAACTATTAAAACACATTTTGTACAAAAATGTAATGTTATCAAAACATTATATGCTAATTTAATTTAAAAAATAAGTTTTAGAAATTTGATCATGCTGTAAAGTCTACTTTGTGAACTGCTTGTTTTGTTTAAAGACAGCACCCTGCCTTATAACACATCACTGACTCTTGTATTGGTGCCCCTCCTCATATTTGCCACTATATAGAAACATTGTTGGTTTTTATAATGACAGAAAGAGATACAACAGAATCTAGTGCTCGGAGGTCAAGCAAACTGCCATACACTGTAAAACAGACATTCATTCAAAATGTCAATAATGTTCTGATGGATTATCAGCTGTTTGTTAGATCCCCACATACTGCACATCTGAAAGTTAGGAGAATATTTCACTTACAGTGAGTGGTTAAATATATAGACCCCAAATGCCCTGTCCATCCCACAGGTAAATATTGCGAAGAATCCCACCCCAGGGTGCAGCAGATGGAGGCAGTGAGGCCCTCTAAGTCTTGTAATGTTTATTTAGCTGACCAGAGCCTGAATTGGTGGGAGGTCCTACAAGAGCTGACCAGAGCCTGAATTGGTGGGAGGTTCTACAAGAGCTACACCCTTCAAGATGTCCCCAGAGGCAAGCTTGCACTGGCAAACACTAACTGTGAAATCCTGGCCCCTTTGAGCTTCCACTCAGGTTTCTTCTCCTTAGCTGTCTGTATTTCCCACCAAGCTATCAATGAGGCATGAAGAGCAAATTTTTTCAATGACCATGTCCTACTAAAGTCTTGAGGTACTAGAATTGTTGTGCCCTGGTTGTGAGAACCCCAAAGAGACCACCAGAGAAGCAAACTCTCTGAAATGTAAAAGGAAGGTTTATTGATAAGAAATACAAGCCATGACAAGGACCTTGTCACAAGTACATGCTAGCAGAGGCCAGAGGAAGTGCCCATTCCTCTGCAAGCTCAGTTTTTAAAGGCAAAATCCACAAATTTACACATCAATTAGGGGTCTCACTATGGGTACATTTCTAAATAGCTTGTTTTTAAGGGGCATTGCAGAGTCCCTTTGTTATCATAGCCTTCATGTTGTCAGATTGCTTATCAAATCCTTTTTGTATAGATTGGCTCTGATGCTGGGACATTCTGTAGCCAACTGCTATCAAATGGCCCTAGGCTATCTCCTCTATCTCCTTTGTATTTTCAAAGTCCCCAGAACCTATGTCAGTGAAACTCAGGCCTGTTTCAAGTTGGGTTTAGGGACTTGCTCAAAATGGAAGTGCTTCTCTGGTACTTCAGAATAACATTTGGTCCCTGTCTCTTCTTGGTGAGAAATAAAGGCATGAGATATTTCTTCTAGTATGTGCTGACCATGTAGTGCTTCTGAAACCAAAATTTTCTAAACAAAGGCAGTTCTCTTCTTCCCATATCACTTGCTAGTGGGAGACACTGGCTGGTGACTTATGTCTGCAAGAATGTCTCCTCATTTGAGATGACTTTTAGATGGTTGCAAAGATTCTATGTGAAAAGAACAGAACACATTACTAATTTAGATAAGTACTTCAATGTTTATTGTCATTAACATGTTTGTGAACCTCATTCCATTGTTTTCACTGGCTTGGGACTTGCTACAAAGCCCAGGCTGCTCTAATGATCCTTCTGCCTCTGCTTCTTGAATTCTGTGATCACATGGGGACTCTACAACATCTGGTTTGATATCATTCATTAATTGCAAAGACTTCTTTGTATATGCAGAAAATATATAAATGAGTGCTACAAATGTCTTACTTTGAAAATTTTTGAATTACTTTACAGTGGGTTTAAATTACTTTATAGCAGGCATAATTTTCTAGAAGAAAAAAAATCTAACAGGTCAGTTCAGTGTCTGTAATTATAATTTGATTACTAAATACCAATTTATCTAGAACTATAATTAGCCATTCCACATGAGGTTATAGGTAGAAGATCAAAACTGACAAATTAAAAAATAACAGACTTGTATGAACACTTCAAATACAGATAATGTAGTCTATAGAGTACAGCCAACTGTAAATACAGCAGCAAGTGCAATCCACTAGACTTTGTGTAAGTGTATACTTTGTTTCTTAAAATGCATATTTCCTTTACCTGTTACCTATACTTTATTAGGCTAAGCAGTGCTTTTATTACTTTAAATATAATAATCCTATTGTGTGTCACATGCAAGTGTGATGTCAGATACAGGGAAACAAATCAGATCCGGATCCTCAGGGCTAGTTGTTTTGATAAGAGTCAGGAGTTTGTCACTCAGTGGCTTTACCAGCTAGTCCTCCTTCTGAAGACTGCTCCAAGCCTGCTACTCGGCCTCACTATAGCAGATCCTAGTAATGATCCTTTCTAGCTATGTGGGAAATACATAAGATGTGATCCCCTCACATATACAAATTGTGATGCTTAGTCACCAGGGGAACTGTTAATGAGAATCCCCGAAGAGAAGCTGTGTCTGCAAAGCCTGATCTAATCTTCCTCTGTAATGCTGACTGACTGGTTAGAATTCAATGGAGAAGCTGGAATGGTGCATGGTTAGAGCCTAATTACAATATATTTTGAGATATTTTTAGTTCCCTAATAATCATTTCTTGGCCACCTCTATGTCAGACCTACCAATCTGTTAGTAACAAATTAAAATACACACAACAACAACAACAACAACAACAAAAACCTTTGGGATTTATTAACTTCACAAAACCCTGATTTTAGCATCCAGAAGGCTATGAGTCATCAGACAGCCTGATTGAGATTTCTCCATTTTGCTGTACCCATTTACCTAAAATATTTCAAAAGTGCCTTCATTTTTGTCTTCCTTTGTTCTGTTACAATAAAAACTTCATAAAGTCTCTTCCATGTTGGAACATAAGATTTATAAATATATAAATCTTTGTTCCTGGGCCATAGTTACTCATATTTAGCTCCATGATAAGCTATATTGTAACTGTCTCTTGCCCAAAACTGTATATTATAAAAGGCATTTGTTAGATTGGCCTACACTATTTGACCTGAACAGTTCAATAATAGCTAACTTCACACTGGACAAGAGCAGTGGCTACCCAGCCCACAAAGCTAGAAACCTCAGTATCTCCCAGATGATGCTAATGGCTTGGAAGATTCCTAAAGAGTCATTGTTATTCAGTCCACATTGGAAGGTTAAAGAAGTCAGAGTCTGATCTCAGGGAAGGATAGTTCTGGCTGTGGCCATGGCAGTGACTGTATCTGTGGTAGTGATTGTAGCTGTGGCAGTGACTGTGACTGTGGCTGTTAGCAGTGGCCATGGCAGTGGCTGTGGCCATGGCAGAGGTGGCTGCAGCAGGGGCATATGCACTAGTTCAGACAAAAGTGAATGCAAGCAGGCAGCCCTGTCTTTTCTGCACACCATTTTCTATTGGGGCATCAGTGGGATAGTGTTGTCCATAGAGAGGGAGGGCTTCTGCCATTAATCTCTTCTGCAAATGCCTCATACACAGGCTGAGTGGTGCATCTCTGTTGCTTTCAGATCCTGTCAAGTTGAAATCAAGATCAATCATCACATGTTTTTCTGTATGGTAGGTAAGTTTCTGACAGCCAGGTCTGTCATTTCATTCTTTCATAGTTATATAACTTGTAAGTACTGCCTGGATTATTCCTACCAGCTCACTCCCATTTCTACTTGTTTTATTTTGTTTTGTTGCTATTGTTTGTCTGACCGGTTCGTTTGTGGGGGTGGGGAGACAAGGGCATATGAGAAATAAATTACACTTTAGGGCTTGGTTGCCTCCTGCTGGTCTGACTGAGAGGATGTTTTGCATTATTGACTTTAGTCAGTCTTTGTGTGTTCAGCTAACACGCTGTTGTGCTATAGGCAAGTTTTTATCACTCTTCTTTATTATTTCATATATTTACATATTTTCTAAGTTTTCTTCTCAGAAGGAAGCAAACAAATGAGCATCGGCAGGATATGCTAATGCACACCTGTGAATTCTGTATCCAGGGTCATTTGAAATTGTAGAATTAGAGAGGATCATTTTAAGTGAAATAAACCAGATTGAGAATGACAAGTATCCATGCTTTCCATCACATGGCAGAGTCTAGGGTATGTTTAAAAACCAACAAGCAAGCATGAAATCGGGAGGAGGACCACCGAAAGGAAGGAAGAAATGGAGTGCGAAGGAATAAGAGAAGGAAACCCAGGGTAGGTAGGACTGAAGTACATAATGTGCATGTATAAAAATGTTGTAATGAAACTTGTTATTCTGTATAATTAACACATGCTAATTTTAAATATAAAAAATAAAACCTTTTAATATTTTTTTGTCAAGTTGACAAAAATCTTGCAAGGAATGAGTCCTTTTAACAAAGGTACAGTATGATCCTAGTTAAATATTTTAAATGAAGATGAGTAAGTCCTCAAAACAAGTTAGTGTTTGTTATTTGAGCAAAAAGTGAGTTCGGCAGCCAACACCTTCCCCTCCTTTGATGGCCCTGGCAGGAACATGTTCTAATTTAAAGAGAGCTGCATGGATATCACAATCAAAACTATGGACCCCAAAGAACACACATTTTCCCAGAAGTCTCTGCTGGAGAAGGGAAAGACTAAAGCCTGATGTTAGCTGGACA
The DNA here is from genome assembly GCA_004025045.1 of Sigmodon hispidus. Taxonomy (NCBI): domain Eukaryota; kingdom Metazoa; phylum Chordata; class Mammalia; order Rodentia; family Cricetidae; genus Sigmodon; species Sigmodon hispidus. Next base: position 49,317 of record PVIH01004900.1, on the reverse strand, counting down.
TGAGTATCATCTCCCAAGAAAAGATCTAGCACAGCTCTGACAAAATACTTTCCAGGACAGACTGGAACCCAGATGATGCTGGGTCAGTGATGGACAGGACCATACCTGCTTAAATAAACCCCTGCCTTCTATATAACCCCAGACTTCATATTAGGACCATAAAGATACACTGGGGTATCATTGGAAACTAATTCTTCTTAGTGTAGCCATATTGAAGCCATCTCTTTCCCCTGCTTTACACTATTATTTGATTCTTAATGGACTTACTGAGGACAGGTGACAGAGCCTCAGAGCTGTCAGGATACAGGCTATGACTCTAACAATGGGTAATGTCTCCAGCCTCTCCACTAACATCCTCCCCCTCTGCCTCCTAACCCTGGTGCTCCTGGGCTCCTCACTGCTGCCTTTCAGTGTGTGTTCCTAAATACAATGGAACAAGACATTTGTTACGAGCAACCCAGGCTGAGGTAATAAAACTCAGAACAGAAACTGAAAAAGAACTCCAATTATTACCAAGCCAAATTAGCTACAATTAAGCTCAATAAACAAGTGGATACACAAAATACCCTGGCATTTGCAGATTAGCACAACCTAAAGCTACCTCTTAGAGGCTAGGCAAAAACTCACCAGATAACAGCAGTTTAATTGGGTGAGAAGGTGGGAATTCTAACTATAGAAACTGACTTTAAACAAAACTATGTGAGACATAGTTGACATTACTCTCCTAATAAGATTTTTAAGTGAAAATTTTCCACATCTTGTTACCCTGCAGTCCCACACTACACAAACAAAAATGTGTGCATGCCCGTGACAGGAGGTGCACTCAAAGTGCATGTCAGCTTCATCTGTTACCTCCAAGTACTAGGAATCATAACACAATGCCAAGTTCATGCTACAGAATGCCACATGGCAATGAAAATGAATCTGCTTGCAACAATGTGAACATAATTTATTGCCATAGTGTTATACAAAAGAAAAGGAAAAGACTCTAGGGAATGCTTATAGCACATTTATAAAACTTTTTAAAACAGAAACAAACCTAAGCACTATTAGTGTGTGTGTGTGTGTGTGTGTGTGTGTGTGTGTGTGTGTGTGTGTGTGTGTATGAGAGAGAGAGAGAGAGGGAGAGACAGAGACAGAGAGACAGAGAGAGACACACACAGAGAAATGATAAAGTGTCTATCAGAGAATAGGAAAGAATCCCTGCTGAAAGGAAGGGGGTGAAACCACAAACACATACGAGGCAGGCAGGAGAACTGCTGGCAGGACACTTCATTCACGTTATAATGAAGGTAGGACATGTTAGTTTATTATCAGTCCTCTTTAGGTATGTCAATCATATATCACAGGTTTGTTTGTTTGTTTCTGTCTGAGAAGAGAATCCAGCAGACAGAATCTATCCATGAGCATCTCATCAGACATACTTTATCTGTCCCATTCTCTTTTTTTGATGAAACAGGAAAGAAGAGAAATCACTAAACAGTGGTACACAATTCTTTGAGAAGTACAAATATTTGTGAATTAATAAGAGGCCGTTGGAAACAGTTCACAAAGCCATGGAAGTTATTTTCGTGGCTCACCAGGTCTCCAGCTTTGTGGCCCAGGAGATGTCTGAGTGGGGTTTTAAGTGCTGCAGGCCCAGCTCTGCTAATCTCTCTGCTAAACAGTGGCTTCCCCTAAAGGATCTTTTAAAGATCTGAGATATCACAATAGTTGTTTATTTCTGATATATATGAATAAAAACCATGAGTTAAAATCTGGGATTTTTAACTGCAAGCCACAGATGCTGCCTCTGAATTAAAATGAGAAGTGGGTATGTCTCAGAACTGCTGACAAAAGGCGACCTGTCTCATTTACTTTCCATCACTGTAATTTCACCTGGACAAACAGACAGGATTTGCTTTGCCTTACAGCTCAAGGGTACAGTCCATCCTGGGGAAAAACTGAGTCCATAGTAGCTTAAATCAGATGAAAACATTGAAACAACAACCAGGAAAAAAAGAACAATGCATGTCTTTGACTATCTGATGCTTTCATGTGTACAGTTCAGGACCCCAGCCCAGGGAATGGTATCACCTACAATGAGCATGTCATCATATCTCAATTCACCTAGTCAAGACTCACAGGTCTGTCCAGAGGCAGATCTCTGAAGTGACTCTGGATCATAGAAAGCTGCTGGTTGAGATTAGCCATCAGAGCCTTATCCAACCTCAGCTTCTAGAAATAGCATTTTAAACCTTGCAATAGAACTATCCTGGGGAAGAAGAAACACCTGCAGCTTTGGGACAGAAATTCAAACTGTTGATTGTGGCCCATCCAGGAACAGGGGACTTTTCTCACACAGTGAATACATGATGACTCAGTTCACTCACTCAAAGCAGCTGTGGTCTAATTTATGGAAGCTAGTCACATGTTCTACTAACCACAAAACGAACTCAAGGTATGGTTTCTGCATTATACCAATTCACTGGCACTGTGTACCTGTTTCCTCCTAGGTTGGAATATTGTTACATCTCTTCAAGTAAAGTTTTGTCACACAACTGGGCAGCCAACAACATGAAAGCTGTGTGCTTCAGGTCACCTGGCCATGCTGTTTTGCTAATAAAACTTTCTGTCAGGCTAATTGTGTAATAATAATATTTAATTACTTTCAATTTGTGAGTGCATGATTGATGGTGTTTTTAACCTTCCAGAACAGGCATGGAATTTTACCACCTGTTTGCTCTTCTGTGTTTGATGGGAAATAAATTGCACCCCTTTTTGGTGATTATAATGTATTATCATTTTTTCATGGGTATATTGTAACAGTTTTCCGTATTGTTACAGCTGAAAGGGTCCGGTTGAACTATTTGTGGAAGTAGTAAAATTAATCTCACTGAGTGATTCCACAACCCTGTGTCCACAAAAGGGTTGGCTGAAACGGTCAGAGCTGGTCAGTTCCCAGCCATTTCAGCTGACAACCACAGAGATCCCTCTACACCCATTATGGTTTGAAGCTGCCTGGAGAGAACTGCTATGTGGTGATATTGTATATCCAATAAAGTTTGCATAAAAATCAGAGGACAGCCAAGCCACAAATTTAGCCAATGAAGGTCAGGAAGTGTTGACCTACATCTTTAATTCCAACACTAAGGAAGTAGAGATCTGTCTGGATCTCTGTGAGATCAAGACCAAACAGAGTCAGGTGGTGATGGCACATACCTTTAATCCCAGCACTAGGGAAGTTGGAACAGGAAGTGGTAAGGGGGAGGAGACAAGATTCAGCCCTTTCTTTTTGGCTGAAGACTCAGAGGAATTCAGTCTGGGGATTATGAGCAGCTGGTTAGGTGAGAAGTGGCTGTGGCTTGTTCCTCTGTTTCTCTGATCTTTCAGCTTTTCCCCAATATCTGGATCCAGGTTTATATTAATAGTACCGAGTAGATTTTGTGAAATACATATATAATAGACATGAACTTTAAAATGTGAGGAAGGTTCTGTGTCTCTATTTTTGTTGGTAATTGAGACACTTGTTTTCTACAGTGAGAAGGAAGATCAGCTTTAGAGAATGCCATCTCCAAATAGTGTCTCTTTTTACCTAAAAATTGGGAGGCCTGGTGAGAACAAGGAGTAAAGAGGTAGGGAAACAAAGCCATTGGAATCTTATCTTTTCTTGATTGAAACAATTTACAGCAATTTTTCTTATTTTTGATATATTATCATCATTACTGTTATTATTCCTGTTACCTTAGACAATCACTTGTTTATTATCAGCACACATTTCTAATCAGTTTTTAGCAAAGTCTCATATGCATGGGCAATTTTGCTTTTTTTTTTCTTGGTTTAATGTTCAAAGTACTTAAGGCAAAAATTTTGATATTTATGAGCTCTTTGCACTATAGTGTCTAGGCTAGTGGTGGTTGAATCAGGTGGTTTTAGATGTATATATGTTTTGTTATGCCCACGTGTAAGAATTTCCACCAGGGAGGCTGGACATGTTGTTAAGAGTGGAGATTTTATTGCTACCTACAGATAATGAGAACCCAGGTCAATCACCTAGCTCTGCACAGCAAAAGTGGGCAAGAGACTGTTGCCCCAACAGGCGGGGATCTTTAAAGAAAAACTTACATAATCAAGATGCAGCACACCTTGATGTTCCAGGATTGGGCAATGGGGTAAGGTGCAGCAGCCATTGGAGTTTTCTGGCACTAATCCAACCTTTGAGTCCATTGGTTGCTGCTGAAGTTCACTCACAGACCTGGGCCCTGCCCTCAGAATGAATCCAGGTCCTTATAGTTTGAATGACTGTCTAGATAATGGATGGATAGTGTATGCACGCATGTATCCAGAAGTTTTCTGACACATCTGCCCTATGATCTGAACAAATTTCTTTTACTTTCTGTCCTACAGCTGTTCACACACAGAAAATATTACTAATTATAAACTGTTTGGCCTATGGCTCAGGTTCATCACCAACTAGCTCTTACAACTTAATTCAACCCATTTTCATTAATCTATGTATTGCTACATGTTTCCATGGCTTTACCTGCATCCCATTACATTTTGCTTTCTGGGCAGCAGTCTGCAGCCTCTCCCTCTGACTCCACCCTCTTTATCTTTTTCTCTGCTTGGATTTCCTGCCTGCCTTTAAATTGCCCTGCCATAGGCGAGAACATCTTTTTTATTAACCAGTGGTAATAAAGCATATTCACAGTGTACAGGATGATATCACACATCACGTGCTTGCTGCAGATATTACCACAGCCCCAGAGGCAACAAAGTCAAGGGAGTGTTGATGAGTAAAAGACAAAGACTGAAGCTTAGCACCCTGGGAACCCCCTGGAACCCCGCTGCTCAATTTCCTGAGAAAAAACTTGCAGCCCCCTTCTTTTGGGGGTTGTAGGATGACCAAACCACATACCCTCCCAGTGAACCAGATGATCTATATCAGATTTCCATATTATAAGTTTCAGAGAAAGCTTGAAACTCTCTCTCTTTGTTTTTGATGTAGTTTCTCTCCAACTTTGAGGAAACAGTTCAGGAAGTGTCCAAGTTTGCTTCTGTTGCTGTGATAAAGCATTGATCAAAACTAACCTGACAGGGACCAAGTTTTTTTGTTTACAATTTCTAGTCTATCCTTAAAGGAATTCAAAGTAGAAGCTCAAAGAAACTGAAGGCAAAAGCTGAGACAGAGACTACTGAGGATAAGGAACAATGCTGCCTCAGCTAAGAGACACCATGAACACAGCCACTCTTATAAAAAAAAATTCACTGAGGTGGCTCACTTAAGCACAGAGGTGTACTCCATTATTGTCATGGTAGGAAGCATGGCAGCATCCAGAAAGATATGGTGTTGGGGCTGAGAGTCTTTACATCTTGATCCTAAGGCAACAGGAAGTAAACTGCTTCATTAGGTGTGGCTTGAGCATATATGAGATCTCAAAGCCCACCTCCAATAGTGACATACTTCTTCCAACAAAACCACCCTAGTCCACAGGGCCACACCTTTTATTAGTGCCACTCCCATTAGGGTCCATTTATTTTAAAAGAAAAATACAAATCCACAACTGCTTACTGGGCTGTTCAGCTACATTTCTTGTATTATAGCCCAAGGCCTCCTACTCTCAGTGGGATGAGTCCTCTAGACCAACTAGCAACTAGGACAATGCCCCATAGACCTACCTACGGGACAATCCCTTACTTGTGGTCCATCTGCCCAGTGTGTGTCAAGTAGACAAAAGCTATCCAACATAGTGGAGTCTTCTGAAAGTGTACTTGTATACGTAGAACCTGCTGTACCCCTTTCTTTCTTCTATAAAATAATATTATGTTACAAATACATTTTTAAAACATTACTATTATTGCTGCTAAAATGTTTTTAAAGATTATTCCTATGCATATGGGTGCTTTGCCTGAATGTGTGTCTATATACCATCTATGTGCTGATTCTACTGAAGGCCAAAAGAAGGCGTTGGATCTTCTGAGACTAGAGTTACAGGTGTTCATGAGCTACCCTGTGGGTGATGCAAATCAAACCAGGGGCCTCTGGAAGAGGAGCCAGTGCTCTTAGCCACTGGTCATTTCCAGCACTATTATTTCTTATGAAAGTTGCATCTCATTATTTCTATAATTACCCAAACGAGAGCTGCATACATTTTCATGCCAGTCACCATCTGCAGTGCACATATATGTATGTGTGTTACAAATGTCATAGATTTTGACCATATAGGTAGCAAATAATTTTAGCTGGCCAGAATTTGGCTTTATTATTTACACTCTTTTGGGAATAGGCTTTTTCTTTGATGTCCTTTGGCCAGGCATTGCTTCTGTGGGACCTGTATCTGCTGTTACCTAGGAGGGTGTTCTTCATTCACATATCAATTATGAGCAGTTGTTTACATCTCATTATACTTTTAAGTAAAAAGAAAAAATTAGTGTGCCCTACCCTGCCCATTTTTTTTGTTAATATGGTATAAGAGAGGTCTACCATTGTTTTTCTCCAATAGAATGTTTGTAAAAGCCCAGTCACAATTCAAGAGTAATAGATTTTATTGGTATAATGCTCTAGAACCAACAAGGAGACCCAGCTGGCCCTGGATTCTTGTCTGGCCAGTTGACTAATAACATGTCTTTGATATAGAGACATTTCTCCTGGCAGCAAGTATTCCAGTGTAGCTAATATCCGTCTGATTATAAATCAAGTGATTATCAGTCTATAAACCACTGTAAGGGAAATATTTTATGTCTTTCAAATGCATCTTTACCCTAAATTCTCACATTCTATGAGGCTGATGGGACCATACCATGCTCATCCCTACAACCTTCTAAGGTTCCATCAGAGAGATTCAGAATGACCCCACAGTTAGAGCTAGAGAAAGCATGGGGAAGAGGCTTGGGCTTGAAACAAATCTTCTGAAATCTTACAAGTGATCTTGTGCATGTTGCTGCAATTCTATGTGCCTCAGTTTACCTCTCCATAAACTAAGATTGATGCTGTCTTATGTGTCTCCTGGAAGTATGGGATATAGGCCCTTCTCCACATCCAGTACCTTCAGGGTCCTTTTGAAACAAGAAACTCTAAAGCCCTTGGCAATAATAGATGGATGGCTTCCAGGGAGCTGTGTGTGGAAAGTCAAGTATGCCAAGCATGTAAAGGAAAATGTAATTATAATTACAATGTTCTGGAGAATCAGACAGAAGCAACAAGGTCAGCTAATCAGTGTGATCTGAAATTCACATCTCAGGAAATTGAGGCTCCTTGGAACTAAAGTCAGAAATTCTCCATAGAGGATATAGCACAGGATGGTTTCTCCTTTTAAAGAAAATTTATCATGTTTATTTTTCTATTTTGTGTGTGTGTCATAGGAGGTGGTATAAACATGTTAAGCACCATATATGGAGGTCAGAGGACAACTCTCTAATTCTCTCCTTCTACCATGTGGGTCCCAAGGCTTAACTTCAGGTCTTCAGGCTTGGTGTTCCAGCTGAACCATTCTGCCAGCTCAATTTATTTTTAAAGGAAAAAAATAGTGCGAATGAAATTATCTTATTTTTTTTGTTGTTGTTGTTGTCTTTGCTTTTAACAGAAATTCCTACAGAATGACTAAAGAATTATTTGAAAAATTTTGGCTAGCACTTTAGAGAGATGTTTATTGTCTAGATTCTTTTTCCAAAAAGTCTAGAAAAATAAGAAAAATAGCTATGAAATGTTCGGTGGATATCTATAATTCCTACAGTCACATTTACAACCACCATTCAGTACCAGTTATTTGAGCTGAGCAAGAAATGCCAAAGCTGTGATAAACCTCAATGGTGGACATGTTGGAATAGTGCTTGTGGGTTCTGGAGGTGCAATATCACAGGCAAGGATTATTAGAAAACAAAAGCCATCATGCATGTTCAAGTGGCCAGCCAGTAAGCTACCCAGGCTAGACCAGCAATTAGCTCAGGTCTGTTTCCCCTCACAGAAAACTTGGCAACTCTTCAACTCCATATTGAGGTCATTATTTGGGGCCCCACTATGAAAAAAAAAGGAATGACATTGCATCTGTGGAATTGAAAAATGATGACCAGGCTGGAGCTGCCAGCCCTGCTTTGCAAGGGTTTAAGATCATAACATCCCATACTGTAAAGAGGATAACATCTGGAATAGAATAGCCATACATAAAAACTGGGGCTCTTTCTATCATTGTTTTGAAAACATTGTAAAAGCATTTTGATAGCTGGAGGTAAAGGTGAAATTTTGGGGTAGGAATCACCTAATCTTTCTTTAGCTTTGTGAATTATGAAATATAAAGTCTTAATTTTGTTTGACAAATTTTTATTTGTATTCTGGGGCAGGGGAGAAAGGAATAAGCCAATAGCTTTAGTTTTTAAATTTTATTATCTAGATTTTGTTTCAAGTTGCATTTCTGAGAATTTTTATTATTAATTTACTCATTTTTTATTTATGAGTTTATGTATTTCAGAATGACCTCAGAATTACAGATGACAACCTTGGCTTCTGCTCCTCCGACCTCTACTCCACAAGTGCGGGAATTAAGGTTGGCTGTATTATGTCCTATTTATATGGTGCTGAGGATCAAATCCAGGGTTTCATGCATACTAGATAAGCACTCTACTCACTGGCCAACATCCATAACCTCCCGAACTAACAATTTCTGTATATTGCCATTCAAATTCTGTATCACTGATGTATTATGAATTGTAAACTAAAAAAATTACTTTGAGTCTACCATTAAACTAATTTATGAATAATTAATATTTGCTATTTTATTAGTAATAACTAATAAGAGTAGATAAGATAGGCTCTGTATTATGCAGAATCTATGTGACAAGCTGTGAGTTGAGTTTACTCTAAATTCCTTCACCCACTGTGTCCCACTAGTGCAGGAATGGGCCCAGACCAGCAGGCCACCTGCCTCCGCAAACATACAGCCACGCCTGCTTCCTCATGTAATGGTCTGATGGTGCTTTCCTGCTACAATAGCCTTCTTGAGTACCTAGCAGAGATCACGGGGCCCACAAAGCCTGAACTGTTCATTTATGAGTGCTTTACAAGAGAAAGGTTGTCCTCTTGCTAGCATACAGCTTAGCATAGTTAGAAGGCTCTGCTCCAAGGACAGTGTCACATTTGGACCCCTCATAACGATTTCCAGGGTCTAAATCAGTCAAGTACTTTTTTATTTTTCCTCCTTAAAGCCTGTTGTAACAATATTCCATTCATTCCTTTTTTACTTCCTAAGAATCACCTCTCCCACACTGATCAGCACTATCAAGACAACAAGCATTGAGGAACCTAGAGAAAGAGAATGAATGGAGCTAGGCATTGTGAGGACTTGAGTCCATGGCCATGGTGATCCAGCAGGCCTGTGAGCAAAGGAAGCTTGACTGCAGTGGAGCAGACATACAGAGATAGCAGACCAATTGGTCTGAAGCGTATAAGAGCAGGGAAAGAGAGAGGGGGGTACTTCCTAGCTTCCATGTCCTCCATGTCTGGGTGATTATCCTACATATCCTTTTAAGTACATCCATTCAACAACTTCCATTGTGTTTGAATGTGAAATGGTCCCCAGAGCCTCATGCCTTTTCAGGCTTGGTCCAGGCTGGTTAAATTGTGTCAAGAGGTGGTAGCCCTTTGGGGAGGTGGCATCTTACTAGAGGAAGTGCTTCACTAGTGGAGGACCTTGAGATTTCGTAGCCTAGCTCTGTTTCTTTCTACTTCTTGACTTCAGATACAAGGTGAGCAGCATCTCCATGTTCCTTCTCTATGACTTCCCCACCATGATGAACTAGAAACCCAAATAAACCCTTCACCCCTAAGCTGACTTTAAAAAAAAATCAGGTATTTATTCACAGTGCTATTAGCCCACACAATGAATGCCTGTTATTTGCAGCTAGTTATCAATGAAAAACATTTTTAGTTTACAAACAGTTACACTGTGATCACCCACCCAATGTGAAACATACTTAACAAAAAACAGTCATTCAATAATCTGGCATTATAAGAATAAACAAACAAAGAAGGATGAAACCCGGTGAAATGTTCTGGATCCCGTCTTTTCCACCATGACTTCACAATCGGTACTTTGATTTATGCATTGGCTGATTCTAAGTCTGGCCAATACAAATTATTCCTCCTCCTCCTCCTCCTCCTCCTCCTCCTCCTCCTCCTCCTCCTTCTCCTCCTCCTCCTCCTCCTGAGGATACCACCCTTCATGGATGAGTTAATAGTATTCCTGAATCTAGAATTTGAGGTGACAGACACAACAGTCTCAAAGACTAGATTAAGCATCTTGACAGCCCCAGACATTCTTATCACATCTGCTACCACAGGATCTGTCAGACAAACAAGAGGAGGCATGAGGGCAAGGAGGAGAGTTCTCGGTCTTTGATGCTGGTGACTGCCTTGGGCTATCTGAGGCTGAGACTCAGAGTCTGAGGATGTTTTAGTAGTGAGATGCCCATGATAACATTATACCTGTTCAATATCCTTCTCTCATCCACTGTACAACCCAGAGATGCAGAGGAAATAATGAGAGTGACACAAATGGTAGAAATATAATGGTTAATAATGTTCAGTTTTTATGAATAGGATGGAATATCTGAGGCAAGTGTTTAAAAAAAATCTTTTGTTGTATCATGCCTTAACCTATGTGGTTTAGGTCTTGAACCCTGACTACAGGCAGTGGAGAAATAAAGGACAGAAACACGGACATACATTACAGTAAAGCTAGAATCAGGTGAGATCACTCCCTCTGCAACTATGAACTTCAGGGAGTTTATCAGGTACAGCCCAAGGGGTGGGGTAGGCCTTAGTGGGAGGTCTCTTTAGGTGAGCAGTCTGGATATAAACCACTAGGAGGAAGAAGCTGCTAGTCTTCATACACTCTTCTCAGTTGCCACAAACACTCTCACTCGGGCCAGGATTGGTGAAGAAAGCTTTGCAATATCTCTTGAGCCTGAGCCATATGAGTCATGGCTTTGCCGATTTTCCATGGGTCCAAGGAACTGGAGTCCTCTACAAAGCAGTTCCTATATTAACAATGCAAGTTCAGTCCGGACTTCACTGACTCAAGACTTCTTCACTCCTACAGTAACATTAACATGCACATGGGGAAAATGCTGAAATGACGTCTTCTGTGCTTTATTTCTAAAGTTACTGTCTTGGATAAGGTGAGATACTTGGTATCTCAGTCCCAGCCTGTTTGGACAGACATCATATTACCTCATAAGATCCATTAAGCTCTTTGTCATAATAAATCTGGGGAATTTCAGTAAATTCTCCAACTTTTGATTGCTTTCTTACCCCCAATACATCTTCTATTTTTAACCTAACTACTCTGTGTTTTCCTTTTCTTTCTGAATAGTTACATGCCTCTTTCACAGAAATTTTCCAATCTCACTACAATTCTTAAGAACAATGAATCGATGAGGAAAACAGGCTTAAAATAATCTAAAGAAGCAGGTTGGAATATCAGCCTTAAGTTGCCCATTTCTGGAGTAAGACAAATTCTTCCCAAGAGAACAGAATGAAATCTTGGATTGCTGAGAGTCTCAACCAGGAACTCTCATTATAGCTCCTTGGAAGCTTGGTAAAGTCCCAGGTTTTAGAATTCCCAAACTCATAGCAAGAACAAAAGCAAATCTCAGGCCTTAAAACTACAGCTACCTTGAGATGTTTTTAGGTGAAAAAATGTGTATATTGAATGCTACCTTAAGTAGCTACCCTGTAACCTACAAGAGCCCAGCAATCAATGATGAGCAGCTAATCCTGCCCATGTAACTTTCTGTTGGATTGTATCATGTAGCAATTTTGATTGACAGTGGTGATAATTAGTAATGTAATTTAGACTTATTCTAGCTTCACTTTCCTAAAATCATGCCAGAAAACTGGAACCTTGTGACTTATTCCAGATCAAAAGACAGAGCTGGTTTGGGACCTCTGAGCATATTCTTTCTCTATTGAGATCACAAGCATCTTCCAGTATTAATGTGAGATTTTCTTCACACACAAAGATGGTCAATTATAAAAGCTCTCACAGCTTGTGTGCAGGTGGACTTCAGAGTCTGTGGACAATGCTCAAAATAATTGGAGCTCCCACACTGGGCATCAAATGAGAATCTGCTGCTGTCTCTGGTTTTCTTTCTTTCTTTCTCTCTCTCTCTCTCTCTCTCTCTCTCTCTCTCTCTCTCTCTCTCTCTCTCTCTCTCTGTGTGTGTGTGTGTGTGTGTATGTGTGTGAGAGAGAGAGAGAGGGAGAGAGAGAGAGAGAGAGAGAGAGAGAGAGAAAGAGAAAGAGACTGATTTCTAAACCTGCAGGTAGTTGCTCATGAACTTGCAATGACTATCTTTAGGCTTTGACTTGCAGTCAGTACACCTACCTGGGAGGATGCTTTCTCAGCAGTCCTGTCCTGAGTTTTAGTAAATGGATAGTAAAAGGGCCATGATCTGTGAGTCTGGTTAAAGATGTTCTTCCTGTGATAAGAGAAGGAAGTGAGGTGTGAATGCAGCCTGTTTGAGATTTCTGTTCATGTGTAGTCATACAATCACAGTATACACAGCACCCTGATGCAAGGCTTTGTTTCAGCCTCTGCTGTATTTCCCTGACTTCAGATTAACAATTCTTGCTCTTACTATCCTTTGCTCAGGCACCATCACTGTCTTCTTTCAAAATCTAGAGTTTCTGCATGAGCAATCACTTAGGCCTTGCACAAGAGATGTGATAAATTCTCATTATTACATCTAAGATTTTTACACAAGATGTAAACTAAGGCCAAAACCACTATTGGCAATGTCTGACCCTCTAACAGTTAGTTAGCTAAGTACAGAGAATCATTTAACTTAAGACTAACCAAACGGCATGATCCCATCTACCCTCACTACTTGGGATAAATAAATACCAGTGTTTAAATCTCCCAAAAACTGTGTTTTCATTTTCAGATGCTACCATAACAATATTATCCTATGGCCTTTCAAAGCATTTGGGAAAATGTTTTATAGGTTTCTTAGTAAATGGACTTAAGTAAAAGCTCTCTATCAGGACGCACTCACTGTATTATTCTCATGTTCATCCACTACACACATTAGAGAAAATTATCCAGTGGAACCCTTGCTTCTCCATATTTCCTATCCTTTGTCCCTATGGCTCTTCACAAATGAGTTGTATTTTAATTATGGAAAAAAGAAAGGACAGAGGAGTGAAGAAAGGAAGATAAGGATGGAAAGAGGGAAGAAGGAAAGAAGAAACCATTCCAGACTAAATTTGGTGACTTGACCCTAACTTTTGGTCTCTTCAATCAATAGAGTCTTTTCAGAAACATCTTAGGGACTTAGGCATATGGCTCAGCAGTAAAGCACCTACCTGGCACTCGTGAGACCTTAGCTTTATTCCAAACTTCATAAAATAAACAAGACAGAAACTAACTTTTCCCTCACGTCTTTTTGCATGTGCCTCACTATTCTTTAGCTTGACCTCATGCCATATCTCAGTGTTCTATGCTATTTCTGTCTTATATTGATGCTTTCAGCTGCTGTTTTCTAATTTTCTGTTTAATACCTTCCATTCCTAAACCCTCTTAGCTCTGTTATTATCTTCTATAGCCAAAGGTTGAAAACATCAATATTTTAAACCTGGCAAAGTGTTTTCAAATTTTTATTTTGAGCTTATAAAGCTCAAGCAGCATATGGGGGAGTAAGGAAGGGAGATGCTGGCAGTCTTCTCCAAAAGATGAACGACTGAGTGGAGGAAAAGATAATATGTTGCTATGTCACTCTGCATTGTTGGAAACACTGTGAATGAGCCAGGATGGTAAAGGTGCTTCATGGGTGTGACCTGTTCTGAGAACTATAGAAAATGCTCTAGTGAACACTTGGGGATTCAAGGCCATTGTCAGGGAGACAGAACAAAGAGAGGCTTTCCAAAGAGGATGGTGTCACACTCCAAGGTCCTGAAGTTGGGTGGAGCTTAGTAAAGAAGCATTGTCACAATTGTCACAAGAACTGTAGCACAGCTTGAAGAAAGACAAGGTCAGAAAGTCTGAGTTGAGGCATACATGAGATGGGGATTGAGTCAAACCTGGGAAGACCAGAGCAGGGAGCCAGGAGAGATCTTATCTTTCAGCGAACAAACCATCAGGTCTGCAGCAGAAGAACAATGTAGCTGATGGGGAGGACAGATCGGAGGAAGGGTGACAGGATCAGGGAGAAGAGAGTAGAGGAAGTGTCTGCCCGGAGAAAGGTGGCTCTGGTGCAGTAGCTACAGACACAGAGATGTAGAAAGGTATAAGATATATTTAGGAAATGAGATCACCAGAAACAAACGTTACATTCTGGTAATTTTGCTTTCTAAACATATCCCAAATCTATATGACATATAAACCCTAAATCTTCTTTCTATTTATTTGTCTCCATGTGTATTGGTATTAACCATTTAATTGTGCCATGGCCACCACCTGTAATTTCAGCTCCAGTCTTCAGTCAACAATTCTATTAGTCACAATGCACACTCTATGAGGATAGATCTAGACCAGAACAGCAAACCGTTTCCAGTTCTCTCATTACAGTGGAGCGTGAGTAATATGACCCTTGATTAGAAGAAACTAATGATGTATATGAATACAAATATATATCTTTATTTAACATGATTGAAAAATAAGGAACAGTTATTTTCCAGATTTCCAAAATGGGTAAATAACAAATTTTGGGACCTGCAATACTCAAGAAATTTCAGAATCCACAAGTATACCTAGTTTTCAACATGTGGAAATCAGAGGGTCACTTTCCATCCCTGAATATAATTTGCATATCTGTAATAAGGGAAAATTTCCTAGAAACATTCTTCTATTTAAATGGATTAATATAACCCATTGGAAACTGTATTTAAACTTTACTAAAACTATCCTTCCATACAACAGAAATAAAAGATAAAATCTAAGACACCTGGCCATTATCATCATCATCAGTATTAGCAATCATGCTGTGAATTTTCAAGCTGATGGCAGATTTGGGTGTCCTGGCTGGACATGAGGATCACCTAACTAGCTAATAAACTCACCTTGCAAACTCTGGAACAATCCTTTTAGACTCTTCCTGCCAGGTTTTAGGAATACCTTCCATCCTGGCGCACCCAATCTCAAACTATTTTCTCCCAATGGACCTAAAAGTCAACTTCTTTCCTCTGCATCTGATTGTGGTGAGCTCTTATTGATGCCTCACTATGTGCCTTTCTCCTAATATTCTGGCCTGAGAAACAGTAGATGTCAATGGGTTGTTAACCAGGCACAGTCATCAAATAGTGTGTGAGCCTTGACGGAAATGTCACGCAGCATGGGAGGGAAATAGTTGCAGTCACAGGTAGTGCATTGCTTCAGAAACAATAGCTGCCCTCTAAGGACAGCCTTCCTAGATGCCTCTCCCTTCTGCTCTGCCTCTGTACATTCACTCTTTAGTTGATTTTCCAAGGATGAGGCTGGACTTTCTTCCTAGGTCTTAATCTCAATATTCTTACATCATTTCTGGGAAACTTCCATACAATATTCTTACATCATTTCTGGGAAACTTGCTGGAACTTCAAAGCCAGCTGGTGTGGATGGGGTGCCCGTCTTCCCCACCTCTATGGCTTTAATTTCTTTGGTTTCTATTGATGGTATCTCAATTTCAAATGGGATAATAAGCTCAAGACACCTATCACTCACTTTTGGTTCTCGTCTTTCCTTTCCTTCTGCATACACAGGCGCCAGCAGCATCTGTGGAAACAAAGCATGTAGAAGAAAACATGTCTCTCTAAGTTTCCTGAGCCTGGCTGGTCTCTGTGATATATTCTACACCAAATTCTAGCTACCCTCCTAACAAGGCTTATGTTGGCAAAGGAAAGGCATTAGGCAGTGGTGATATTCAGAAACCATATGAAGTAGAAACTGGATGATTATCAAAGGGAATATACATGTAATTTATGAAACACTGGATTTACCTGTGAGAACTGTAGTAATAAGTTTCTGGCCTGAACTTGCCCCAACATCCAGACTAGCAATCCCAAATAATCACACAAAGTTTTGTATTAATTTTATGCTGCTCAGCCTAAGTCTCTGGCATATTGTTAGTTAGCTCTTGCTCTTAAACTAATCCATCCTGATCAGCTATGCAGCTTGGTATCTTTTCTCAGAGAAGCATTTCAGCTTCTTTTCTCTGCATCTGATTGTGGTGTCTCTCTGGCTTCCTGTTCCCAGAGTTTTCTTAGTCTGATAGCCCTATCCACACTTCCTGTCTGCTTTCAGCCAATCACCATTTTTATTAAACCAGTAGTCAGGACAATTATTTACAATGTAACAACATATCCCCACTATAGAGAACAAAAAAACAATAGATAAATTCTGAAACAAAAATATCAAGAACTAGTTACAGGATACATCAGCCATCATCCAAATTGAGAACTTAAATGATCTAGACTGTTGGACAGGCAAGGAGGGATTAAAAATAATCTATTGGGGATGTTGTGTGTTGATGCTAACCCACTCTTTCTCAACCCTGTGTCCACTGCATGCTCTTTGACAAGTTAAGGACCTAGGTGATGTGGATTCTCTGAATACAGAGTCTAAGGAGTTGGAACTTCGGCTCTCTGATGCAAATTGTCAGGGCTCTGTAGCTGTCTAGGAAATAGCTATCAAGAAAGTAACAATATTCATATCATAGTGAAGGTTAAAATACTGAGATCTGGGGATCAGATATGCTAGCCATGGAATCTGAGCCCAAGGCTGCACTGAAAAATATTCTGACCTGGTCAAGAAGGTCACCTTCCAGCATGAAATTTCCTGGTAGTCAGAGGTAAGGATATGTTATAACAGAAGCTTTAATTCGAAGATCATCTGCTGAATGAGAGGTCTTGTTTATATGGAATAAATTTTGAGTGGGTTCCAAAGTGTGTCCCTACAGCTCTGTTACCCTAAGCACAGCCCATGGGCTAACTCCTTCTACGTACTGAAGAGCTCATTAGAATTATAGAATCTCAGACATTACTCAAGCCTGCTACATTGGGAGTTTCATCAAAGGTCTTATATACACATTAAGCTGGGAGTTTTAAGAACCCTGCCCTCTTCTCTCTACTCTCTCTACTCTTGCTGATACCTCCTTGTCTAGAAAGAGCAGTACCAGTGTCAAGGAGATAGTCAGTGTCTTAGTAACTGTTCTGTTGCTGGGGGATGGGGGCCTCCATGACCAAAGCAACTTATAAATGAAAACATTTTACTGTGGGCTTGCTTATAGTTTCAAAGAGTGAGTCCATGATCATCATAGTGGATAGCATGGCATCAGGTGGGAAGGCAGACCAGCAGGCTGGCAGGCAGGCATGGCCCCAAAGC
Organism: Sigmodon hispidus; assembly: GCA_004025045.1. Classification (NCBI taxonomy): domain Eukaryota; kingdom Metazoa; phylum Chordata; class Mammalia; order Rodentia; family Cricetidae; genus Sigmodon; species Sigmodon hispidus. The sequence goes on along the minus strand of PVIH01004900.1, from coordinate 31,987 downwards.
AGGAGCGGAGACTCACATCTTACAAGTAAGTTGGACACATAGAGCAAGAAACTGGAACTGGCATGGGCTTTTGAAATGTCAAAGCCCATGCTCAGTGGCACACCTCCTCCAACAGGACTACACATCCTAATCTTACCCCCAAACAGTTCAATTAGGGACCAAGCATTCAAATATGTGAGCCTATGGGACTATTCTCACTGAAATCATCAAGAAGTCTTCTGGGTTTTCATGTCAAAGATACTGAGCAAGAGGGTAGACTATAGAAGATTTATTTACAGAAAAAAAAAATAAAGAATCAGTCTAAACATGATAGGGCATTTTATTTTGTTTAAAGGCTTTATTACTAATTTAATTGGTGTATGAGTGTGTGTTGGGTCTCTGTGTGTATATCCACATGTGTGTGGGTACTCAGTGAGGTCAAAAGAAGCCCTAGAACCGAAGAGACAGGTAGCTGTATGCTGTCCAGCGTGAGTGGTGGGAACTCAGTTCAAGTCCTCCACAATGCAGATGTTAAGTGGGTTATCATTCCAGCCTTGACAGGGAATTTTTAACTAATGAGGTATATTTCTGCATTTATCCCCATAGTGATATTTAATATTTTATTTCCTGAGACTGGGTGTGCACAGTATGGCTTGACTTTTAAGCTGGTTTGAAAAGACATAGGAGCCGGTTCGGGTTCCGGTTCTGGGACCAGGTTCTGTCTGTGGTGCGCGTCTCAACACACTACTTAGCAGACAGGAATACACTTTGGCTGTAAGGGTTCTTCCAGCTGCTACTAAAACAGGGGGACTTGCACGGCCACCCCACCTCCAACTGCTTCAATAGAGAAGGACTGAGGACTTTGAAATCCAGACTCAGACTCCGCCCAGAGGTGAGGTGAGGTCAGCAGGCCCCAGCGCCTGAACCATGCCAGGGAAAACTGTGTTCTGGTTGGGGTTCAGGTTCCCTGAGCAGGTTCTGTCTCTGGTGCGTGTCTCCACACACTTCTTAGCAGACAGGAATAGAGTTTGGTTGTGAGGGGCTCCTCCAGCTGCACCTAAAAGAGGGGACATTGTACAGCAACCCCGCCCTCAACTGCATCAGCAGAGAAAGACTAAGGACTTGAAATTCAGACCGCTGCCCAGAGCAGAGTCAGAGACTGAGAAGACCTCTTGCTCAGAGGCAAAAGGAGACACTCAAGCACTCTTGTCACAGCTGACCTAGAGCCAGCTTATTGTGAACCGCTGAAGCCATGGGCAGATGCCAGTGCAAAAATATATATAATAATATAAAGAATAACATAGTAACTCCAGAAGAAAGTGGTGGTTCTACAACTACAAGACCTGAACAGAGCAATGAAGAGGAAACAGAAGGAAGTAACACCAAAAATACCTTCAATGATGATCATTGAAGCCCTCAAAGAAGATATGAAAAATTCCCTTAAAGAAATAGAAGAAAATGCAACCAAAATATTGGAAGAGATAAACAAATCTATGAAAGAAACATGCCAGGAGCTAAAAACTGAAATAGAAGCAATAAAAAAGGCACAAAATAAGGTAAAGATGGGAATAGAAAACCTGAAGAAAAAAGCTGGAACCACAGATACAAGCAAAACCTGCAGGGTTCAAGAGATGGAAGATAGAATCTCTGAAGTGGAAGACTCAGTAGCTCAAATAGATATATCAGTCAAAGAAAATACTAAAACCAAAAAAGCTATAACACAAAATATTCAGGAAACCTGGGACACCATGAAAAGACCTAACTTGAGAATAATAGGAATAGAAGAAGGAGAAGAATACCAGCTCAAAGGCACAGATAATGTATTTATTAAAATCATAGAGGAAAACTTTCCTAACTAGAAGAAGGAAATGCCTATAAAGATATAAGAAGTTTACAGAACACCAAATAGATACGACCCCCCAAAAAAGTCAGCACGCCACATAATAATCAAGCCACAAAACATACAGAACAAAGAAAAAATTTTAAGAGCTGCAAAAAGAAAGGGGCCAACTTGCCTATAAAGGCAGACCCATCAGAATAACACCTAATGATTCAATGGAAACAATGAAAGCTAGAAGGGTTTGGTCAAAAGTTATACAGACATTAAAAGTACATGGCTGCCAAACTAGAATACTATAACCTGCAAAATTATCAGTCACCATAGATGGAGTAAACAGGATATTTCATGACAAAGTCAGACTGAAACAATATCTATCTACCAATCCAGCACTACAGAGAGTATTAGAGGGAAAACTACAACCTAAGGACCCCAGATACATCCACGAAATCACAAACAATCAATAATTCCACAGAAGAATAGCCCAGAGAAAGGAAATACAAACAAGTTACCACAAAAAATGGCAGGAAATATCAATCAGTGGTCACTAATATCCCTTAATATCAATGAACTCAACTTTCCTATAAAACAACACACACTAACAAGATGGATACAACAACAGAAGCCATCCTTCTGTTGCCTACAAGAAATACACCTCAACCACAAAAACAGACACAGGCTCAGAGTAAAGGGTTGGGAAAAGATTTTCCAGTCAAATGGTCCTAAGAAACAAGCAGGGGTTGCAATCCTAATATCTAACAAAGTAGACTTTAAGCTAAAAGCAATTAAAATGGACCAAGATGGTCATTACTTATTCATCACAGAAAAAATTGGTCAAGAGGAGATTTCAATCCTGAATATTTATGCCCCTAATATAAGAGCACCTACCTATGAAAAAGAATCACTGCTAAAGCTCGAATTCCACATCAATTCTCACACTCTAATAGTGGGAGACTTCAATACCCCACATTCAACCCTGGATAGGTCAGTCAACCAGACAGAGACTCAACAGAGAAATAAGGAGTCTAACAGAGGTTACGATGCAAAGGGATTTAATAGATATCTACAGAAGCTTCCACCCAAATGCATATGAATATACATATTTCTCAGCTACTCATGTAACTTTTTCTAAAATTGACCACATAATTGGTCAGAAAGCAAATATCAACAGATACAAAAAAATGAAAATAATCCCTTGTAACATATCGAACCACCAGGGCCTAAAGTTAGAGTTCAACAACATCAAAAATCAAAGAAAGCCTACCAACTCATGGAAACTAAACATCACTTGAACCACCTCTGGGTCAAGGAAGAAATTAAGAAAGAAATCAAAGTCTTCCTAGAATTTAACAAAAATAAATCTACAACATACCCAAATTTGTGGGACACAATGAAAGCAGTCTTCAGAGGAAAATTCATAGCGTAAGATGCCTATATGAAAAACCTAGAGAAATCCCACACTAGAGACCTAACAGTGCAGCTGAAAGCCTTACAACAATTAGAAGCGAACTCACCTAGAAGGAGTAGACGACAGGAAATAATCAAACTTAGAGCTGAAATCAATACAATAGAAACAAAAAGAACAATACAAAGAATCAATGAATCTAAGAGTTGATTCTTTGAGAAAGTCAACAAGATAGATAAGCCCTTATCCAAACTAATCATAAAGCAGAGAGAGACTGTCCAAATCAACAAAATCAGAAATGAAAATGGGAACATAACAACAGATACCCAGGAAATCCAGAGAATTATCAAATCATACTTTGAAAATCTGTATTCCACAAAAATGGAAAACCTAGAAGAAATGGACAGCTTTCTGGACAGGTACCACCTACCAAAATTAAATGAAGATCAGATTAAGTGCCTAAACAGGCCTATAACCCTTAAGGAAATTAAAGCTGTCATTAAAAACCTCCCCAAAAATAAAAGCCTGGGTCCAGATGGTTTTAGTGCCTAATTCTACCAGACATTCAAAGAAGAATTACTACCATTACTCCTCAAACTATTTCACACAGTAGAAACTGAAGGAATATTGCCAAATTCCTTTTATGAGGCCACAATTACCCTAATACCCAAGCCACTCAAAGACACAACAAAGAAGGAGAATTACAGACCAATTTTCCTCATGAATATTGATGCTAAAATTCTCAACAAAATATTAGCAAACTGTATACAACAATATATAAAAAATATCATCCACCACGACCAACTAGGCTTTATCCCAGAAATGCAGGGCTGGTTTAACATATGAAATACCATAAACATTATCCATCATATAAACAAACTAAAGGGACAAAACCACACAATCATACCCTTAGATGCTGAAAAAGCCTTTGACAAAATCCAACACTCCTTTATGATAAAAGCCCTGGAGAGATCAGGAATACAGGGAAAATATCTAAAAATAATAAAGGCGATTTACAAAAAGCCGACAGCCAGCGTTAAACTTAATGGAGAAAGACTCAAAGCAATCCCACTAAAATCAAGAACTAGACAAGGATGTCCTCTCTCCCTTATCTATTCAATATAGTTCTCGAAGTTTTAGCTAAAGCAATAAGGGAACGAAAAGAGATTAAGGGCATACAAATTGGAAAAGAAGAAGTGAAGCTATCTCTATTTGCAGATGATGTGATTGTATACATAAGTGACCCACAAAATTCCTCCAAGGAACTGCTACAGCTGATAAACACCTTCAGCAATGTAGCAGGATACAAGATTAACTCAAGGAAATCAGTAGCCCTTCCATACATTAAAGATAGAAGAGCTGAAAAAGAAATAAGGGAAACACTACCCTTCATAATAGCTGGAAATAGTATTAAATACCTTGGAGTAACTATAAGCAAAGAAGTAGCAGACCTATTTGACAAAAATTTTAAATCACTGAAGAAAGAAATTGAAGAGGATATCAGAAAATGGAAAGCTCTCCCATGTTCCTGGATTGGTAGGATCAACATAGTAAAAATGGCAATTCTACCAAAGGCAATGTACAGATTCAATGCACTGCTCATCAAAATCCCAACACAATATTTTTTGGACCTTGAGAGAACAATACTCAATTTCATTTGGAATAATAGGAAAGCCAGGATTGCTAAAACAATTTTACTCAACAAAAGAACCTCAGGAGGTATCACCATCCCTGACTTCAAGTTATACTATAGAGCTACAGTAATAAAAACAGCCTGGTACTGGCATAAAAACAGACTTGTGGATCAATGGAATAGAATTGAGGATCCAGACATTAACCCAAAAACCTATGAACACCTAATCTTCAACAAAGAGGCCCAAAATATTCAATGAAAAAATGATAGTATATTTAATAAATGGTATTGGCATAGCTGGATGGTAGTGTATAGAAAAATGCTAATAGATCCAAGCCTGTCACCCTGCACAAAACTCAAATCCAAGTGGATCAAAGACTTTAACATAAACCCAGCCACTTTGAACTTGATAAAAAAAGAAAGTGGGAAATGCACTTCTACAAATTGGCACAGGCAGCCACTTCCTAAATATAACACTAGTGGAACAGACACTAAGATTAACAATCAATAAGTGGGATCTCCTGAAGCTGAGAAGCTTCTGTAAAGCCAAGGACACTGTCAATAGGACAAAACAACAGCCTACAGAATGGGAAAAGATTTTCACCAACTCTACAAGTGATAGAGGACTGATCTCTAAAATATGTAAAGAACTCAAGAATCTAGAGCCCAAAACCTTGAACAACCCAATCAAAAAAATGGGGTTTAGATCTAAAAAGGGAATTTTCAGCAGAAGAATTACAAATGGCTGAAAGGCACCTGAAAAAGTTCTCATCATCTTTAGCCATCAGAGAAATGCAAATCAAAACAACTTTGAGATACATCTGACACCTGTTAGATTGGCTAAGACACAGATGACAGCCTATGCTGGAGAGGGTGAGGAGCAAGGGGAACACTCCTCCATTGTTGGTGGGAATGTAAGCTTGTTCAGCCACTCTGGAATGCAGTATGGCGGTTTCTCAGAAAATTGAGAATCAATCTCCCCAAGGACCCAGCAATACCACTTCTGGGTGTATACCCTAAAGAAGCACAGTCGCACTCCAAAGGCGTTATTTGTAATAGCAAGAACCTGGAAACAACCTAGATGCCCCACAAACTGAAGAATGGATTAACAAACTGTGGTACATCTACACAATGGAGTACTACTCAGCAGTAAGAAAAAATGATATCTTAAAATTTGCAGGCAAATGGATGGATTTGGAGAATATTCTCCTGAGCGAGGTATCACAAACCCAGAAAGATAAGCAGGGGATGTACTCACTCATGGGTGGACTCTAAACAAACAAACAAATAAACAAACAAAAAGCAAAGCATGCCTAAGCTGTAAACCACAACCACTGATCAACTTGAGATCAGAAACACCTTGGACTGACTCCTTGGATCCCACTCCCTCTAGAGGAACACCTGACTCAGTCTTGATGTTGGGGGAAGAAAACTGGATTTGCCAGGAATGGAGGCTGAACTAAGCAATATTGGGACTGTGGGACCTTGGGACTGCCTGCCCATGGGGGGAATGGGGAGATGTGGAGAAGAGAGAATGACCTGATGTGGTGGGAGGGTGAAGGAACCTTGAATAAGGATATACAAGGATAGAAAAATGTGACATCTTTATTCATAATATTAAAAAGAAAAGACATAGGAGGTAACAGAAAGATTGCTATGGAGCCCATGCATCCTGGACTTTCAGTCACACAAACTCTATGTTCTCCTTGTGTCTAGATGAGTACTACATAGCAGTGATCACTGGACAACTGGCAGATGCTTGTGAGACAGAAGCTTTGGCTGAAAGCCTTGAAACTTTTCTAAAGAGAAATACAGTTTCATATGTATGGTGGCTCATCTTCTGCTTCAGTGATACACATCTTGGTATTATTCAAGGGAGGGAGTTTTAAGACAACATCTTGAGCCAGTGAATCATTCATTTCAACTTCACTTTGTCTTCACTGAAGCAAGTGTCCAGCGACCTTGTCCTGATCCTCCTGCTTTCTCCAAGTGTTGGGACTAGAAATGTGTGCCATCATGCCACCACTACGGTCTCTCCTAATGGTCTATCCTTTAATAATATTCAGGATCATGACAAGGTCATCCTTGGCTACATAGCAAGTCCAAAGCTGGTCTGGTTTCATGAAACCTTCTCACAAGAAGAAAATCCAAATAAATAATGATGATGAAGTACTGAAGAATTATTAAATTCTGTGGAACTGGTTGCTAACCCAAACTATTAACTAGATGTCTTGAAATCTATCTCAGGCTCTTTGAATTTCTCTGACTTTTTCCTAATATCTGCTTGTCAACTATTAGCTCTCAGTTACTTCCAACTCACCCATAACTTGCTGTTTTGACTCATCATGGGCTGCAAAATCTTATGACTGAGTGCTGTGTACAAACAATGTAAACAAGTTAGTTCTACCATTGGTGTTTTTTCCTGGAGGGAACTGGACTTTGAGCAGCTAATAGGCTGTTTGGGAGAATGTAGGCATGGTAGGCAACGTAGGCAGCTGACAGAGAAAATTGTTACGTTCTTGCACATTCAGCAAACTAGGGAGAGGGGTTAGGAGTCTGCCCTAGGAGTCCTTGTGTTACCACCCTCCAAGTGTACACTCTGTGTTCCAGTTGTAGTAACTGTGAGGTGAATCTTAATCTTGAACTTTATTCGTTGCATCTGTAGAAAGAGGCAATAACACTTATTTTTAGTCAGAAAGTCAATGAATCAAGGCTTGTGGGTACCTGCCATGTCGTTTTATTCAGCATTTTATTTCCTCATGCTCTATAATGCATGAGCAACATAAACAGAGGGAATTCTGGCTGACAGATGCAAACCTATGGCATATATGCAACAAAAATCTGCCCATGTTTGCTTTGAATTAGCAAAGATTCTGTGAATACATTGTCTTCAATGACTAGGAGGCTAAGGACACATTGCTGACTACTTGTGTTGGGAAGAACTACAGTATCCCTGCCTTTGGATTCTGTTCTGAGCTGCCCATCTCTACTGATGGATGACATTGTATCAGGGAGCCACTGGCTCTCACCTGCCTCTATAGCCACCTCCACACTGCCTCCTTTACTGTCTACTTGCCTGCCCCTGTCAGCCTGTTCCTCTCATTGTATACATATACTTGGTGTTCTTCTGGACCTTTGGTAGTCTTGTTTGCACCTATGATTTCCTTCACTTCCTATCTGCCATCCTTCAAACTTGAACACTTCTCATACGCAGCAAAAACAAACCATGATACATTTCCTTTGAGATGCTTATTTGCTTTACTGTCTTCCTGTAAGTCTATCTGGAATATCCCCCAACCTACCCCTGCTATGAAATCCTTGCAGTCCTGGTGTCTTCTGGAAAGCCTTCAGTCACAGCCTTACCCCTATTTTCTCTAGATAGAAGTCATTATCAGCTGGCAATTATGTGTGTCATGACAGTTAATCTGCTTTGTCAGTCCAACAGGATTTTTTATTACCTAGGAGATACATCTCTGAGATATTTATTAGCATGTTTCCACAGGTGGGAAGACCCACCCTAAATATGGGAGGAGTCATAAACCCAATAGAAAGCGTGGTGGGAAGAATGTTAGTTGGCTATCACTCTCCAATTCTGGAGTGTGGGCCTAATATGACCAGCCATGCCTTCCCTGACTGTGATGGACTCTGTTCCTTCAAACCACAAGACAAAGTCAACCTTTCCTTTGTTAATCTGCTTTCATCTGGTATTTTTTCACAGGGTTGAGAAGTAACTAACATAGTTAAATTTACACATTCACTGGGCAATAGTGAATCTCTCCTTCTTCATTGTGCCTTTGCTCACCACATAGAAGCCGAACATATCTCTGGATCCATATGGCAATGAGGTTCAGCTTGAGCTACACAGATTGCGCTCTGTGCCTTCATCGATCAGTCAGTGGATCTTGAGGAGATGCGCCTTGTCAGCCTGTTTGTGTGGGTCCTGGGAATCAGCATTCTAAGACATGCCAGAAGCTGCTTATACAAATCACATCACAAGGGACATGGACTTCAGATCATCCAGTTCAGAAGAGTAGGGTGTTGAGCTTACAGTAAAATTGAAGCAGTAAATTTCAGAGTCAACATTTTCAAAACTGAAGCAAAAAAAAAAAAAAAGTCAGATTGTGACATCAGTGATGGAGGAGAAGCAGCTGTTCAAACATGTGACTTTCACGTGACACATCTGAGACCAAGGAAAAGACAAAGCAGAAACCTGAAAACTATGTGCAATCAGTAGCAAGCAAACTGGATTGATTCAGATAATTCTTTGCAAGGAGCTAACCAATCACATTTAAAAATAATAGTTCAAAGCAACTAAAATGATGGGGAAAGATTGTTATCAAATTATTTCACTGTCACAGTTATTTTTCAATATGGTTGGAAGTGAAGTTATATGAACTGTTTTTTTAAGTAAATAAAACGCCTCCAGAAGTTTCTATGGTTACAACTAATACTTTTGCTATTAATAAATATAAAAGGAGGAATTGAGACACAATGGACAATAATTAGGAGGAGACTAGCCAAGATTCAAATAATCTGGAAATAAAAAAAAAAAAAAAAGAAACTAGGATTTGAGTCTTAGGTCATAGACTTATAACCAGGGATGCTTTAAAAGATATTATTCCTTGCATGGCCCTGTTGGGGTAATGAAGAATCATTCCAGCTCTTCCAACCTGTAAAAGTCAGGGTGAACTATCAGCAGGGGAGAGCTATAGGGTGAGAACATGTAATGCTGCAGGCCACAAAGACGGGAAACTTCTCAAGCAGTGATCTGAGCAAGTGCCCTCCACTGGGCACAGTCCCCTTTATCATAGTAAACACCTCACTATGAAATAGGATTACCAAGAACCCTGGGGGCAGCCACGTAAAACCCCCAAGAACAGTATTTATACAAGTGCAGGTTGATACTCAGGGTCATAGCAGAGAATAATTAAAAATATCTTTATAGAAATTACCACATGTGCCTGCATCAGCAGCTGTGTGGATCATCAAAATCATTGAAAAATGAGAATTTTGCATATTGTTCTGAAAACAATTTTTTGTTTTGTTTTTTAGGCAACATTAGTATACAGACCATAGGAAGCCATGGCCCTGATCTCCAGAGCATCATGTGTGCTGTCTACAATGCCTGTTTACCTCCTCACACAGTTGTTGTGGGATTCCCACCCAGAGTCCTCCTCTTTGGAACTGAGGTCTGCACTGGAATCCTGCCAGACATTGCTGAGTGCCATTCTGGTCCAAGCTCCTGTCATGTTCTCCAGGGACCCTTCCAGATGCAGGGCCAGGAACAATGATTACTTCTAAAAAGACTGAACTGACTTCATAATGTCTTTACAGATGAAAATCTCATGAAAGTTTAGAGAAGACCACACAACTGCTGTCTTAAAGAGAAAACATTGAAGATGGCAGTATTTTCCCCAATGTAATGCAAATTTATCATTTGATCTTAGTATCCAAGTCAGAAATCTGGAAATTCTTTCCCAAAAGATTTGCCTCAGGAGCAAAACTCCATCAATACTGGGTAAAGATCTGCTGACCCCACCCTCGTGCATTACTGTGTATGTTTCATTTCTTCCATTACAAAATGTGGCTCTTGGGTTCTTCGGAAACTATTTGCATCTTTTTGACACTTTCCAGCCAGAGGGATTAACATGAGTCTTTGTCACTCCCAGAAGTAAGTATTGGTATAAAAATTTATTAGCTCCCTCTCCATTGCCAAATCTGAGGTCGGTTCCAAGAACACAGACTGGGAGGAGAGGGCAAATGGGTCACCCTTCCTACTCTGAGCCCTATTGCTTATCAGAATGCTTACACCTGTGGTTCCCAAAGCTGTCTGAGTATTCAGATGAGTCACTGGACTTCTCCCCAAGGTGGCATTAAGGCATGCATCTATAGCTTTAATAGTGGCCAGGTGAAATTATCTTTTTAATCTGTACCTTCTGAGTACTGGTGTGAGAGGCCTGGGGCATGATGGCTTAGTCTCTCAAAAATCACACAAGTAGGGAGTCACATGATTAGGTAAAAGAGTATATGCAGATCAGACCATGGCCATGGCACACAGAGCAAAATTTTACAGGGTTTTCAGAATGCAGAACGCAGGCCGGTCAGATCTGTGGGGGAAGCTCTCCCTGATGAGATGGCAAACATCCCACTCAGAATTCAATAATTCCTCTTAGCCATAAACTCGTAAGACAACCAGAGAGAGCTGTCACTTTTCTTCAGAATTGCCACAGTTGGCTTCAGCTTTCCCCATCAACAGTTCCAAGAACTGTGGGACTGCAGTTAAAAATAGAGAGCAATAACAGAAGTAATATATCATAGGAGCTAAGCTGATGGCGCTTTCAAACTATTTAAAACAGTCAATTATCCTGCAGGGGAGGAAAAGGGGACAGTGGGCGTTGAATCCCAAATTTGCAGCATGCTAACTTTCATCTTAGCGGCAACAATCAAGGGAAATGCCTGCTCTTCCGGTGGCCTTCAGAAAACGCAGCCTTAATGAGTTGAGAAAGGTTGCATTCAGGAAGCTGATATGTGCCTCCTTTCCCTTCTGCTGTTTGATGGGCGCAGCTTCGTTAGAACACGGAGTAGCAGTGCTTACTGCTACAAGAAAGGGTAGCAATTTGAGGAAAGCAATATGAGGGCTGGACGGGGTAGAGTGGGGTCCATGGAGCTCCGAATGGAGAAGCACCTGTAGTAAGAACAGGCTGAGAGCAGCAGGGTGGTACCAGCTGCATGTCCACTAAGCTGCGGCCGAACCTGCTTTGCCCAAGTGATTACAGTTGGGAGTAAAGGAGAAAAGGAACCTAAGGGAATTCAAATGGTTCTTTGTCTGGGCTCCCCGAAATACTCCATAGGTGTGTTTTAAGGAGTTCAGTTGGTAAAATGGTTACATTGACATGACCTAGACTCTCCTGGGGAGAGTCTGAATCACTAAGTTGATTGATGTGGGAAGATTCAGCCTAGTGTGGGCAGTGGCATGTCCAAGGCAAGAATTCCTGAGCTGTCTATGAGTGGAGAAGTCAAGACAAGCATAGGCGAGTAAATGGACATGAAGACATTCAGCTCTCTGCTCTTGACCTTGGGTGCAAGGCAGTCTGCTATTCCAGGTGCTGCCTCAACTTCTCCACAGTGATGGAACTGTAAGGCTTTGCTGTTGTTGTTTGTTTTTTGATTTGGTTTGGTTTAATTCTCCCGTAAATTATTTTTGATAGAATATTTAATCACAATAACAGAATCAAATTGGAAGAGCAGGTAAACCCAGCATGAATACCACACTACCAAACAGTGCATGACACTGAGCACCCCAGCTGAGGAGGAAGCCACAGAGTCATCGCCTCTTAGGTCTCCTCAGTCTTGGCTAAAGATGTCTCTCAGAAGATGATACTTACTAGGTAACCCAGTGATGATATTTTGTGTATCCTCTAAGAAATAAAGCTTTCCTGAAGATCAAAGGACAGAGCCAGCCACAGAGTTAGCTGTAGAGGTCAGGCCATGGTGGCACACACCTTTAATCCTAGCACTTGGGAAGCAGAGATCTGTCTGTCGAGATCTTTGTGAGTTTAAGGCCAACCTGGATAACATGAGATTACTCCAGTCCAAAACAGAAACAGTATGGCACAAACTTTTAATCCCAGCACTTGAGATCCCATGCCTCTGCTCCCAGTACTTGGGAAGAACCCATGCCTTTAATCTCAGGAAGGATGAGATGAAAGGAATATAAAGCAGGAGGAAACAAGAGTTCGGCCCTTTCCTTCCCTTGGCTGAGGACTCAGAGCATTCAGTCTGAAGATTCCTAGAAACAGGATCTTCCTGTGGCAGAAGATGATGATGTTTATGAGCCAAACACTGGACGATCCAGACAGGATAACTCAACATGTATTGGGTGAAATAACTTCCTCAGTTGAAAATTGGTGTTCAACTCTATTTTCTTACTTCAAAAATATTTCCTCTGTAAGCATTCTGTCCCCTGGAAAAAGTCCTGTATTGAGTGAGAAAGGTTCCCCTCCTCCACCCTAGTATTTGCACACATGGTCCCCATGGTGGTGCTGTTTGGGGGGGCTTAGGGGTGCAGCATACTAGAAGTGCAACCATGGGAAAGGGTTTTGAGATTCTTGCCGTACTTCCAGCTCTCTGTTTGTCTGTCTGTCTCTGTATGTGTGTCTCTCCCTCCCTCTGCTTCATGTGTGCTCTCTCTTCCTGTCCTGCCACCATGCCCACCACTTGCTGTCATTCCTCTGTCTCACCATGATGGACTCTCATTCCCTGGGAACTATGGTCCAGAATAAATTCTCTCTTCTGTAAGTTTCTTTGTTCATGGTGATTCATCAAAACAACAGAAGCTAATACACAGCTGTAGAATCTAAATGGAATATAGCACGAAACAGTATAACATATTATATATTGTGAGGTGTATGTGTGTATGTGTGTGTGTGTCTGTGTGTGTGTATGTGAGTTCTTGGCACAGAACTTAGAATATTGTATTTCTAATTATATACTCCTACACTAAACTACTATGCTACATTTACAATGCTTTCATCCTTTTTTAGAGGTGTTCCTACCATGCCCAGGCTGGCTGTGACTTTCTAGGCTCAGGTAATCTGCATCCTGAGCCTGCAGAGTAGGCTGAACTATGTGTGCATCATCATGCCCAGCACTGTGAATACTAACAGCCAGCAACTGCAGTAAGAGTATTGAGAATGTTTTGTTGTTGGGCTTCTTCATTGTGATCATCATTGGCAAAGTGATGTTGATGGTAGTAATGATCTCACTGTATACCAAGGAGTTCCGTTAGGATGCCACCTGTGTTGCTTTCATCCACAGAGCTACCTAGATATCAGTTTTGGATTCTATTTCTTCCATAATTTGTTGTTGGATTTTCTTTTATTCTAGTCCCAATGTTGGAATGCTCAAATGTTGTTTGTTTTGGCTCTTTTGGCCCTCTGCTCTTTGGGGGTCCACAACCACCTCCCAAATAAATCACACACATGGAGACTTATTATTTCTTATAAATGTCCAGCCTTAGTTTGGATTGTTTCTTGTTAGCTTTTCTTAACCTAAATTAGCCCATCTACCTTTATTTAACCTCTGAACTTTTACCTTTTTCTATTCCTGTATATCTTTTTTTTCTTCTCTCGATGGTTGTCTAGCTGGGTGTCGGACCCCTGCCCCTCCTCCTTCTCTTGCTCCTTCCTTTTCTCCTCCCAGCCATGCCTAGTCTTTCTCCTGCCTTGCTATTGGCTGCTCAGCTTTTCATTAGACCATCAGATGCTTTAAGCAGGCAAAGTAACACAGCTTCACAGAGTTAAACAGATGCAACATAAAAAAATGTAATGCATCTTTGCATCATTAAAACAAATGTTCCACAGCATAAACAAAAGTAACACATCTTAAAATAATATTTTACAAAAAACAATTGCTTGGCAAGTGTAGCCTAGACAACACATTTCTTCCTCCTTACTTTTCTTTCTGGCTTTCCCTTGCTCTTTCTTCCTCCCTCCTCCCCTCCCCTTCCGTTCCTCTTTTGTTCCTTCCTCCATCCCTCTCAGTGTGCTTCAGTCTACTTTTTCTCTCCTTTTTTCCTTTAATTTACTTGATAATTTTTCAATGTTTTTATGTTTGTTTCTAACTTAAAGGAGTAGGAGATCTGAGCATCACTCCTGGACTTTCTTATTTCACCCAGAGTTAAAAATGACAATTATTTTGGGTTTCCAGCATTTTCCAAAAGCTTCTGAGCAGCCTGATTGCTAGTCCCTGCTTGTTTGAGAAGCATGGCAGAGCTGGGAAAAGAAGGCCAGCTGTTTCTATGCTGAGTAGGTGCAGGGTTTTGTCTAGACTCTGAAATGGCTGTTCCTTTACTGCTGCAATTTAAGCCTGTGTCACAAAAGCCCCTGCCAGGCCAGTTTTAGAGAGAATAGAGATAGCATTGGGGAGATAAGGCCAAGGAGGAGGGTCAAATGACCTAAGCTGCATTTGCAAGGCCCCTAGAGGATGCACTGGAGGGAAGCAATCAGATAGCAGATCCCCCAAGTGGAAACTTCCCAAAGTTCTCTATTTACTGCAGACAGCCAGGTTCAAATGGAAAGTCCCCAAGACCCCAGGGGCCAGGTTGGGGGCCCCATCAAGGAAAGGCTGATTTTTACAGGGATGGCTTATTGTGTCAAAAAAAAAAAATAGATCTTGGCAATCCCATAACTCTCTGTAATGCCAGAAAGTTTTGAAACTACTGTGGTATTTCTCCTACAAGTTTCTTTGAGCATCTGATTTACCATGGCCTCACTTAACCAGACACAGAATTTTTCTCTTTTTTTGTTTGTTTTGTTTTCACTGGTTATAAGCCCTTATTTACTTTTAACTCTTATTCTAATTCCCCCTTAATAAAAAGTCTAAAGAATAAAAACATTTATGAGTTTTACAGATGGTTCAGTGAATAATGTCATAAACTTTAAAAAATAATAGATTTATGTATCTCTGTCATTATCTGAGTCATTTCAACATATTTTTTAGCACATACTATTTCTAAAGCAATTTCAAAATGCAAATAGAATGTTAATATTCTGAGAAGAAAAGAATATCTGCTCTTTTCTCATGCTCTTTTCTGTCGTTAGGCTTCTAGATAATGACAGGCCGTGGGCAGTAAGGCTATGACGCACTTCAGGGTTTCAGCACACTTGTTTAACCTGTGTCCATCTATCCTTGCACGTATATAAATATATATACGTGTATATATATATATATATATATATATATATATATATATATATATATATACATCTTCCAGATGTAGGTTGGATGGCCTTTTCTTTGGTTCAATAATCTAGTTATAGTGTAGGACTTCTCAAAGGCAAGATGCAGACTGGAATCCAGTATAGGCACCATGAGCTGAGAGCCGTGTGCCAAGCAGCTTCAGCTCCTGATTCCCACCTTACAGTGTGTCATCCCTTAGGGTTAAGTCTATACAGCTGTTTGGAGAACACAAACATGGATCTCAGGACTATCATACTGTCCTTATGAAATTTCTCTTTATGATATCCTTCTCACATTCCCTCCAGCCGTGTGTTAGTGGAGTTGTTATGATTTTACTTTTTCAAATGCTGTGCATCTAAGGTTCCCACTATAATGGTTAAACTTAATTGGATTTGAAATCATCTAGGAAATACATATCCAGGCACATCTGTGAGAGAGCTTTCAAGAAGTTTAACTCTTGATAAGATAAGAATAACCACCTTAATGTGGCACCATCCCTGGACTAAGGACCCACACAAAATAAAAAGGGGGAAAGGATGAACATGTCTGAGACCATTCTGATTTCTCTGCTTCCAGCTGCCATGACAGACTGGACACCAAGAGTATGAGTCCAAATAGACCTCTTCTTTTTAAAGTTGCTTTTGTAAAGTATTCTGTGTGAACAAAGGGACTAATAAATTCACCCAGGGTTGCACTCAGCCCATACAAGCCCTGGTGATAAGCTAAAATGGAAGGACATGCTACAATTTCATTTACAGTTTTCACTGATGTGACATAAGGAAACTATCACAATGCAATTACCTTTTCTGATATAAAACTCAATGTACCCCCTATTCTCCAACACTAAAACCACAATTTAGACCAGTTTTGTCCAGAAAATTTACAAAGAATGACAGACTTTCTTCCTTTGCTGCATCATGATGCAGGTCTTTTGGAGAGAAGAAACACTGCGAGCCTCTTAGACATCTGCCCTGGTTCCATCCCTGTCCTGGGAAAAGGGAGATTGACCTCACAGAGTAAACTCATGAGTAACACTGTGGGTTCCCTTTGCCCAGTGACAAAGGACACCGTCTAGAGTTCTCACAGCTAGCATTTAGAACTAGAAACATGCTTCATTCCAGGAAGTATTTACAAATGATAGTGTTTTCAGTTAGAAACTCTTCCCTAAATTCCAAGACAAATCAGCTTAGAAGTTAGGAAGATAGAAAAAAGTGTTAATTCTCCTGCAAAAAGTAACCTTTAAAATCCAACCTATAGACCTCCATGGTTCTTAGGAGCCCACAAATGTCATCCAGAGAAGAAAAGCTGATAGCTGAAGTCAACAGGTAATGTACTAAAACAGGGTCACATGGTGAAAAGTAGCCAGGAATATCATCCATTTCTCAAAGTCTCCCTGTTGACTTAATAGACATAAATGTGGGGAGGTGTCCAGTATGGTGCATGTGTATGTGGAGTGCGTAGGGGTGTGTGGTGTGTGGTATGTGTATGTATGGTGTGTATATGATGTGTGTATGTGATATGTGTATGTGTGTATATGTGTAGTGTGTATTTGTGCTAAGTGTGTGTGTGTGGTATATGTGTGTGTGATGTGTGGGGTGTGTATGTGGCATGTGTATGTGTGGTGTGTGTGAGTGATATGTGTGTGTGTGATGTGAGTGTGATCTATGTTGTGTGTGTATATGTATTGTGGTGTGTGTGGTATGTGTGTGATGTGTATGTGTGTATGTGTGTGTATGGGGGTTGTGTGGGGTGTATAGGTAATGGGTGTGATCAATGTGTATGGTGTGTGTTTGTGTGGTGTGTGTATGTGTGTGTGGTATACATGTGTGGAGAGTGTGTATGTGTGTGTGGTGTGTGTATGTGGGGGGAGTGTAAGTGGTTTATGTGTGGTGTGTGGGGGGGTGTTACGAATTCTGCAAAAAGTTTCTTAGAACCAACAAACTTAAAACTGAGTTCTTAAATTGCAATTTAGATCCATTGTAATATTGTTACTCAATTTGGAAGAACTAAACATTACATGATTTGCTTACTAGTATTTCTAGTGTTTAAATATTCACTAGAGGCTATAGAAAATACCTCTAAAATTAGCACCATGTATCAGTTAACCAAATATTTCTTGAGAGTTGTAATGTTAAATATCATCAGCACATTTTGGAACTTAAAACCATCAGTTTTAATGGTTTGATGTCTCAGTACATCAACTATTCAGGTCTAGTATTGGCACCCGCTACCCTTCCTTCTCTTGACCCAGTGCGCTTTTTCCCTCCCCATCACAGGACATAGTGGAAGATGACATGCTCTTTCATCTAACTGCACATGATCGGTCCATCCTGGGAGGCTCTTTCCCAAGGTTTTTCAGAATAGAATGGGACAATAATCCATTTCAGCCTTGTGGCAAAAGTTATGAAATGAGAACATAGAAGAATAGAGGAAGAACATGAATAGACAGAAAGAGAAGGCCCAGGCACTCAGTTCCTCATGCCTAGAGCAGGCCCACACCTCTAACTTTCTCTTAGGTTTGGCTTCCCCCTTGACTTCAGCTGTTATTGTGGCTTTCTCCTGTGCACTTAAGTAGTTCAGATTAGATTCTAATCTTACAATCAAGTAAGGTTTTAATTAATGTACATAATTAATTTAATCACAACATAATTAAAATACTATACCTATGAAAATTAAATAACAACAGTATCATCAGCAACAGTCACAGAGAACATGCAAATAGCTGTAGAGCCATTGGGAGCTGTGGCACAGTGAGCAATCAGTAGGTAATAATATCTTGGGATTCATTAAATTCTTAGACCTCAGTGTTGGTAGGAGTGATTGTTAATCTCCATTGTCAATTTGACTCAACAGAGAATCATCTGGGATATAGACTTCTGGATGCATCTATAAGGGAGAGCATTTCCAGAAGGGTTTAACTGAATAGAGAGGATCCACACTGTAAATGAATGGCACCATTCCCTGGGCTCAGTACTCAGCCTCTACAAAAAGGAAAACTACAGAAAGGCCACTGAGCACATCCATCCCATTCTCTGCTGCTTGACACGGCTAGTTAGCTCATACTCCCAACATTACACATTGCTGATATAATGAATTTTATCTCCTTAAAGCAGGAACTAAAATGAAATCTTCTCTTCAATTGCTTCTTGCATGGAGATGGGGCAAGTTATCTACTGTATAGGGTAAACTGAATTCATGAACAGCCTTTCCTTCCTTCCTTCCTTCCTTCCTTCCTTACTGCCTGCCTGCCTTCCTTTCTCTCTTTCACTTTTCCTTCTTTCTTAGCATTTTATTCTATTTCCTAGTTGCCTATGTCATTCAAAACCTTCAGCAATTTAAGATGAATTGATATATCTCTTCTAATCCTGTATCTTTAGTACCTATCATGGATCTATGTACACAGAAGCTAGTTTGTAAATAAAGCCAAGCTAGGGAACACAGGAATAAACTCAGGTATAAGTGTGTACACTATGGCCCACAGACAGGAAAGAAATGTGAACCGGGCTTGATTACTGGTATTTGGATTCAAAAAAGGAATGGGGAAAACTTGTGTGGTAAGCAAAACTAAGTAACATCTCAGACAACAGGACAAATTGCCTGCCTAAGACTAAAAGACATTATTCACATAGGCATTACCTATTGTCTGGAATGACCCTGACAAAATCCAAAACATCATTCTATAGGCAACATATCCACTAGAGGTAGCCCTGGGGAGCCTGTCCTCCAACCTCCCATGCTTAGCTGGTGCACCAGTAAGAGTTGCCATACTCCACTAAGAACCCTCCTTCAAGTTCTCTGGAGGGCAGAACAAACTTTTGCTGGGGTTGGGAACTTGCCAACTCTGCTTCAGTTGTCTTAATAACAAGGCTGAGACTAGACAAAAATTAGATTTTAAATTTTTGAAGTTTCATCTCTGCTAAGTTTCTCTTTTTCATGTGCAAATGGAAATATGTTTTAAAGCAGAGAGCTAAAAGGAAGCCTGGTACAAGAGCTCTATGAATGCTTTTCTAAAGGATTGATCTTTGATCCTTTTGGCCACTATGCCTCAAAGCTTGATCCATGGGCAAGTAGCAACAACATCACCCACTTAAAATATAGATCCGAGGCCTTGGACTTACTAAATCAGAACCTGCACTTGAACAAGATTCCCAGGCTATTTAAACCCACACTAAAATTTGAGAAGACCAGCCAACCCACACGGAGTTATTCCAATTTCATGTCAGAAGTGTCATGATGGAATCTGTGTTCTAGGAAAGTGATTATGAAACAGATTAAGGAATGCCAGAAAACAGCCATATATTATGTGTTTCTCATTACAACACTTTCTCCCCTGATGAGCCTCATTGGCCTGATTTTACCTTTGAAGACAAATGTTTGAATAAAAATGTGAAAGGTGCTGCTAATACATCCTTACTTTGCAAGATGGGTCAAGAGAGTTCCTTGTATGTGTTTCTGACTCACAAAATGAGTAAGAGGATGAGCCATCTGTGGGGGAAAGGGATGGGTCATCTGCAGACTGTTTATCTAGAAGATGGAAAACTTATAGTTTGAAGAATGTTGGGAAAATTTAGGGGAGATGTAAGAAAACAGACATGGAGTCAACCTAAAGCAAATGAAGGCTTTGAAATGGACTAGCGAAGACTGTCTCTATGCATCATCACAGGTGAATATTCAAACAGAAAATGTCATGAAAGGAAATAAATGTGGATTTTACTGTCTGTATCCTATCACCCTTTACTTCAGAAAGGGTGAAATGGAGTCAGTGCTCACAATGGCTGACAGCACTTAATGATAAACAAAGAAATATGTGATGCTTCTTTGATCTACCAGGTAATTAACACGTAATTCAGGTCCACAAATACTGGCTTCAAGGGAGTTTCCAAATTTAGAAGTGTATTTATTAGAATAACTGCAGTAACAAAGAGTGACAATGTGCATAGCTTAGCACAGTGTGTAAGCTCACTGCTCAGAAAGCAGAAGTCTAAAACCCAGGTGTGGGCAGAGTCACATCCCTGTACTGGAAGGGAGAGACCACCCTAGCTCTTCTCAGCTTCTTCTCATGGTCTGCTGGCAATACTTGGTCTTCCTTTGCTTGCAGTTTCAGGATGGAATCTCTGTCTCTGTGTCATGTGGTATCTCCTCTCATGTGTCTATGTCACAGTATCTCTCCATTTTTATAAACACATTGAGCATATGGAATGTAGAGCCCTGACTCACTGTAGTGATGCTACATCTTAGTTATAACTCAACTGCAATGCCCAGGCTTCCAAATTGAGTCTCTGTATAGAGTTCTGAGGATAAAGGCTCAAAAAAAAAAAAAAAAAAATCAACCACACATCAGGTATTCGTTCCACACGTTAGGTATCTCTTCGTGTCCTTATTTTTTAAATATTTATTTAAATGTGGCATTTAAATGAACTAATCACTGTATTTAAATAAACTATTCACCAAAATTTGGGGTGTAGACACATTAAAAGTAAAGATATTTCTCCCTTTTTCTGGGTGACCAGTGCAACTGAAAACCCTTAAAACAATCTGACAGAGCATTCTACAAGACAGCAAGAAAGTAAGTCAGGCTGAGACCTCAAAAATATGGTAATCTGAATGAGAAATGTCCCCACAGGTCCATGCATTTTCCTCTAGCAGTTTCAAGTCTTAAATTAAGAACTTTGGTCAAAAAAAAAACTTTGGTCAATTTTTAGTTGATTTATGCATATGGTTAGTGACAAGGATCTCAATTTATTCTTCCATATGTGAATATCCAGCTTTACCAACACCATTTGTTGAAGTCAGTGTGGTTTTTGTTTTGTTTTGTGTTTTTCAGTGTGCATTTTAACATTTCTGTCTAGACATTAGTGGCTATAGCTGTGTGGGTTTCTTTCTGAGTCTCCTACTGGAGTGCATTTTTCTACATATCCACCCTGGGGACAGCACCATGCCATGTTTTGTATATGGCTTTGTAATATAATTTTAAATCAAGTACAGAATTTTAAATCAACTCCAGAATTCTTACTTTTTGCTGAGAAATGCTGTGGCTATTTGTGTTTCCATATGAATTTTAAGACTGTTTTTCTAATTCTGTGAAGAAAGGCACTAGAGTTTCTATAAAGATTGTGTTGAATCCATTGGGCACTTTGGGCATTGTAGCCATTTTCATAACATAAATTTCTGTAGCCTCTCAAGGTGTTCCACCAGCAAGAAATGGTGACCCAGAATGCACTCCTACTAAGACTAGTAATAGAAGGAGGCCCAGGCAGTTTCCCTCCTTCTGCTACTCAAACAGGCTCTATAACCCCAGACAACCTCAGGCTTCATTGGCAGGGATTTGATTGCCATCTCTACTAGTAATATGTGGCCTGGAGGAGCCTCTTACATTCCCAATGTGTCTCTGGTTTGGAAAATCTAAGAAGCAGAAAGCTTGTTCCTTCTACCCTATGCCTGCCTGCCCTCCTCAACTCAGAAACTCACATACAGTTACGAGAGAACTTGCCAAGACAAGGGGCTAAATAAACACTCTCCATTCTCCATCTCTCACAGCTAGAGTGATCCTACAGGCTGGCCAGGGAGGGTGAAAGGCATTCTAACCCTTTATGCCACTAAGCAGTACCTAGTGGCCCTTATAAATATGAGCCCCTGTAGCAGCAGGCTTTCTCTGTCTCCAGCCCCCAAATCATAACACAGAGACTTATTATTAGTTAAGAGTGCTCAGCATTAGGTTATTCTTTTCCTACTAGCTCTTATAACTTAAATCAACCTATTTCTCTTCATCTATTTTTGACTTTGGGGCTTTTTACCTTCATTTCATTCTGTATGTCCTACTCCATGTCTGGCTGGCTGGCAGCTGCCTGGCTGGTCCTAAGTGTCTTTCTTTCTTCCTCTTTTTCTCACCTTCTCTAGATATCTGTCAGGCTTATATTCCTCCTACTACTTATTCTCTCTTCCCATCAGCCATGCGTGTCCCTCTACTACCTAGCTGTTGGACATTAGTTTTTTATTAGACCAATCAGGTGCAGGCAAAGCAACACATCTTTACATCATTAAACAAATGCAGTATAAACAAAGGTAACACATCTTTACATAGTTAAAGTAACATTCAACAACAAGCCCCCACACTTAGGTGATAGTAACAGGGACCCATGGGAATCTCAGTCCACCAGATAAACCCAGGCTGACCAAATCACACTGCAGACCATAATAACGGGACCTGTAGCCTACTAAATAGTGCCTCCTCCAGAGGCTAGTGATTTAGGTGTTCCTCTTTTCAGGCTGGGCCTTCTAGCTTCTTCTACCTTCCCACATTTTTCTCAGAGCCCACTCCTTGCTTATTATGTCTCTTATGAGGACAAATGTCATTGAATTTGGAGCCCACTGAACAGCTCAGAATGGCCTTCCTAATGCAACAGCTTGCCCTAAGTCAGGTCAGATGAATAAGTTCTGGGTTAAGGTGTCCACTTGTCTCCTGGGAACTCCTCTCAACTACTATGATGGCAAGAACAATCATTTAGGGACTAAGGAGTAGACAAGTGAGAGGCTTGGTGGGTAGAGCTCTTGCCACAAACCCTAACAACCTGGGTTCAATCCCCGTGACCCACATGTGAAAAGAGAAAATTAACTTTTAAGTTGCCCTCTGACCTTCTTCACAAGCATGATGTGAGTGTGTGTGTGTATGTGTGTATATACAGATAAATAAATAGTCAATAAATAAATGTAATATTTTTAATAAAACTAAGGAGAAAAAAGACATCTCAGATGAAGGGATAGATAAAAGAAAAATAACTAAGTTCTTCAAATTAAAGCAAAGCATTAAAGAAAAAAGGTGAAAAAATTGAAGGGACCACAGAAAAAACAGTCTACATGGAGTAGACTGTGACTGAAGAGAGAGCAGAGCTTAATCTCACACACACAACAGCTAACAGAGAGTTGAGGTCGTGTGCCACATAGAAACTATATACCGAAGGGGATGTCATAAGTGGGCTATCTTAAAATAATAATAGATTTTAAAGGCTTAAAAATAAATAAGTAAATAAATAAGCCTCATTAATTTTTTGCAATTATTTAAGATTATAAAAATCACTCTTAACTCTAACTTTGGCTGAACAAAAATATGCAGAGACAAGATAAACCCTACAGCCTCCATTAATGATTCCTCCATTAAATTATTAATCAAATTAACACTTTTGTGGTTAATGGCTACAATTTTGCTTTTATATAGCTTTTGATCTACCAAAAAAGTTTGTTATGAATGATTAGATTATTCAAAGTCAATATTGTTTAGCTCCCAATTCCATGTAAGTGGAAAGTGAGGGGGAGGAAACGACGGGGTAATTTTATCCGTGTGCTCAGTGCAGCACACTAAAGCATGAACTAATGTCTAGATTACAATCTCCTGCCAAACACTGAACAACTCAAGACATCACCAATGATGAGAGCTTTTTAATTTTATTCAGTTTCTATTATTTTATTGATGGAATTGCTTCATGATACATGATGGTCCCGTTAATGGAATATAGCTTTAAATGATGTTGGTTTAATTTCAGTAGCTTTTTAATTAAAGTACACCAACTGCTCTATTGCTGCTCCATTGCCTCATGGAATAAATTAAGGGTGAGAATAATGCATGAATATGAAATAGCTCTAAGTCTGATGATGATGACTTGAGATCCTTCCCTATGTATATTTTTCTGTAAGTGGGGTTCAGAGGAGGCTTTTAATTGTTTTGTAGAACCACGGGGTAGGGCTTCTGTTGTCTTTTCCATTACACTACTGTCAATCAATATAGATTATAAAATATTTCACTTTGTAAGAAGGAAGACATCCCATTCATTATAGTCTGCACATCTGAAGAGTCTAGATGAAAAATACATATATTTAGGGAGACAGAATGCTATTTATCTTTTAACAGAATTGTAATACTGGATCTAAAACTTATTCAATAGGACTCTACTGTGATTTGGACTATTCTGTGATGGTGCATAAGAGAGAGTGCCAGCTGGCATGGTGCTCCCATCTATAAGACAGAAGCAGATGAAGAACAAACACATAGTTCAATATATAGCTTATTGTATGGTGATAGGGACTGTACATCATCAGGGCAAAGGACACAGGCATAGGTGTGGTCTTTCTTTTTTATAATCTTAAAGAGTTGGAAAAAATTTTAAAAAATTATTCCCTGGCCAACATCTCTTCTTCTTTTTTATTTTTATCTATTATTATTATTTGCCTCTTGAGTTTCCATGGTATTGTGACAATTTCACTTTAAAAAGGGGGAAATGGTCATAAAATAGAAAAATATGGATCTTATTTAAACATGTACAAGAATTCAAATTTCAACACTCAGTATTTGTTGGCCATGTGGTTTTATGCATGTGGCCAAAACACATAAATTCATTTAATGTGAAAACTGGTAACATTGGGTGTTTCCATTAGAAAGGGTGTTGAGCTAGCCTCTGCCTTCCAACTCAAATACCTTTGAAGTTCAGAGGTTCAGAAAAGCTCAGTGATGCTGAAAATTAGAATGACTTATCTAAAGCCAGCATTTGGCAGGAGTTCCTAACTATACAGACTGACAAAACTGGATGGACAAAAACCAGATGGGGATTCAGTAATATTCTGTACCATGTAGCACAGTGCTTCTCCCTGCCTGAAGAAAGGGAAGAACAGAGGACGACTGACTCCCCATCCTGCTTCCATTCTCTGCCACAGGACTTGAGATGACAGAAAAAGGGTTATTCTCTTGAGTAGTTCTGCTTCCCTGGGCTTCCAAATGTAACTTCCTCTTATGTCTTTGCAGTCAGAAGGAAACCATAACAGTTAAGATACAGTGGGATGAGGTAGAGAGCTGTTATCACCTTGGAAGTAGTGTCTGTCTTGGTATGTTTTTAATCACTGCACAAGAATAACTAAGGAAGGATAATTTATAAAGAAACAGGTTTATTTAACTCACAGCTCTAGCGGTCCAAATGCAATGATGCTGACAGTGGCTTCTAGTAAGTCATAAAAAAATAACAAAGAGGGTCAGCTACTGGTCAAGAAAGTGAAGTTCCTTACAGGAACTATGTCAGCCCAACAACTAGCTGGATCTCTGATGGTGTCATTGAAGAGAGTATTGTTCTAGGACTCCAATTACCTTCCACAAGGTCCCACCTCTTAAGATCCTACCATCTCAAGGGCCACAAAGACACAGACCATCCATCACATGAACCTTTGAGAACAAATGCAATTGCTTTTGCCTCTTGTTCCCAGAAACAGGAAGAGCAGTAGCACTTTCTGTGTGCAGCCGACTTTTATCTTGAGTTCTATAAAAGTGATGAAAAACCAGGAAGCGATGGTGGGAAGAGAGTCCATTTAGCACTCAGAGTAAATTTTTCTTATATTTTAAGTTAATTAAGGACCACAACATAGGGGTACAAAGATAGCTATGTGGGGATGAGCAAGTAGAGGACCAGAGTTCTGTTGCCAGCACTCATTTTGGATGTCTCACAATCACATGGGAATTCAATTCCAAGGGATGCAGCACCTTTTTCTGGCCTTTATGGGTACCTGCACACACATATATACACATAGATACATATACACAAATAAAGTAAAATAAAACTATGGTTCCTGACTTAGGGTTTCTCTTGCTGTGAAGACACACTATGACTACAGCAACTCTTATAAGGAAAATATTAAATTGAAATGGTTTGTTTATAGTCCATTATCATCATGGCGGGGAGCATGGCTGTATGTAGTCAGAGGTAGTGTTCTCTACATGTTGATCAGAAGGCAATAGGAAGTCACACTGAGTGAAGTGTGAACATATATAAAACCTCAACTTTGCCTCCCAAATGACACACATTCTCCAAAAAGGCCATTCCTACTCCAAAAAAGTCCTAATTGTGCCGCTCCCTATGAGTTTATGGAGGCCAATTACATTCATACTACTACATTCCACTCCCTTGTCCCTGTAAGCTTTTAACAATATCATAATGCTAAATGCATTTAGTCCAATTTCAAAAGTCCCCATAGCCTATCACAGTCGTGACAATATTTAAAGTCCAAAGTTTGAAGTCTCTTCTGAGATCCAAGCAGTTTACTGTTAATACTAATAACCACATGGCAGAGTTTATTCTAGGCTGTTTTGAGATTTTTTCTGCCAATGGAATTAATCCAAAACTCTTCACTTTAGCCTCAAGCCCACTCTTTGTACAAGGGCAAAAGAAAGCTACATTTTTCACCAAACTATCACAAGAATGATCTCTAGGTCCCATACTAACATTCTTCTCCCCTGAAATCTCTTGAGTGAGCCTGCGGCAGTTCAGATAACTCCCAGCACCACTATTTTCAATGTTCTTACTAGTATGACCAATTAAGCAGTGCTTAAAACCATTCCACTAGTTTCCTAACCCAAGGTCCATATTTTCCCAAACAAAACCATACCTCTTCCCTGGTACCAACTTCTGTCTATTGCTGTGAAGAGACACCATGACCAAGACAACTTTTATAAGGAAAACATTCATCGGAGTGGCTCACTTACAGTTTCAGAGGTTAAATCCATTATCCTCTGAAGGAGCATGGGAGCATGCAGGCAGACATGATGCTGGCTACATCTTGATCAGAAGGTAACAGAAAGTCAAAACTCTTATCACACTAAATGAAGCATGAACATATATGAGATCTCAAAGCTCAACTTCAAAATGGCACACTTCCTTCAACAAGATCATACCCACTCCAACGAAACCATACCTCCTAATAGGGCCATTCTCTATGAGTTTATGGGGCCAATTATATTCAAACTACCATAACCATCTTTTAAAATAGGAAGAACGCCCATGTTTGTAAGATACTCCAAATTTCTAAGTTGTTAGTCCACAAAATTTCAAATGATTATGAGAATGTCTCAACTTAAAGTTTTCTATAATTTGATATCTTTTCCTAAGACATATAGAGCAGAGCAAAGAATCAAGATTTCAGAGGAAAACTGGGGAATTTTGTTGTACATGATAGAAAGACCCACATGAAATGAGTGAATCAGATCAGGGTGAGTGAAGACAAGACAGCCAAACACACCCATGTAGGAATCCTGGAGCAGGTACCAACTATTTGCACCCAGAGACTGAGCTGACATCTGGGTCACTAGGGAAAAGTACAATTGTTTTGATCTATAGAGAAAAAAAGTCAAATTAAATCCAGATCTCACATCATGCAAGAAAATCAGTTCCAGATGAGTTTGTGGGTAAAAGACAAAATTTCAAAATCTTTAGAATAAACATAGGACAGTGTCTGGATGTTAGCATGATTGGTAAATCAGAAAATAGGTGTAAATAAACAGAAGTCTGAGTATCAAAGTTAATAACAAATAAAATGGAAATCAAGGCATATAAGATAAATGGCAACAGTATAGTCTGAAAAAAATGAAGGTATCAAATATAAGAAAACCATAAATACACATGCCTAAGAATATAGATTCTAAGTATACATATTTAAAGAATATAAAATAAAAAAGAATATTAAAAAACTAAAAACAAATATCAACTACTATAATTGAATATTTCAACACATCTCTCAGAGCCAAATAAATCATACCAAAAATTTAAAATATCTCAACTTTCATAATTTGATATCTAACAATACATATATCTTAGATTATAGAATACTCACATTGGCAGTTGTTCTTCTGGAGGAAGAAGTCAGTTTTCTTTAAGAGTATGGCTGGCCCATTGTTATGCTAATTTGCTTGTCTGCTTGACAACCTTGAAAGAAGGAACCTCAGCTGAGGAATTGCCTTTGGCAGATGTCAGACTTGCCTGTAGCACATCTGTGGGGCATTTTTATCAACTGCTAATTTCTGTAAGAGGACCCTGCACTCTGGCTGATTCCACTCCTGGTTGAGAGGGCCTGGGATACCAAAGAAAGGTAGATGAGTGAGCAGGAGGGACAAGGGACAGATGTTCCTCCATGGGACTTGTTTCCAGATCCTGACTTGAGTTTCTGCCTTTTCTTTCCCAAGTAGTTTTTGGACATGGTATTTTCACAGCAACAGGAAAGCAAACTAAACTGCCCATGATACGTCAGGCATGCTGCAGTTGGGTATCCCCACAACCGTGAGTAATCAATCAGTAGGTTATTAAAAAGAAAGAGGAAAGGAGCAAGAAGTTGGGAGGGCTGGGGCAGAGTGGGCCTGGAAGTAGTTGTATGGAAGAACTGAGGGTGAATACCAACAAAATACACCATATACATGCATGAAGTCCTCAAAGAATATTAATTAACAAAATTTATTAAAATTACTGGAGTGACAATCTGCCCAAAATGTGAGACCATGTAGAAACTTAGATTTGTATCAAAATGGTAGTTTTTAAATCACAGAAATGAAAATGAATGATGAAGGGGTTGGGAAAAGAAAGATAGTCCAGATCCAGAGAAAGTACAGAGAAGAGAACAGTAAAAACAGGAGCAGAATGTGAAGAAACCAGGAGATGGAAACTCAAGTCAGCCTCGCAGGATGCAGTGAAAATAAAGAGGAACATGGATTAGACCTAAAGTTCGTTAAATAGATGATGGAGAATAGACAGAAGATAGATAGATAGACAGATAGATAGATAGATTATTCATAGATAAATACATAAATAGATGATAAATGATGGATAGATACATGATAGACAGATGATACATAGATAAATGATACATAGATAGATGATACATACATAGATAAACACAGGATAGATAAATATACAAATAGATGGTGGATAGATGAATGGGTAGATAGATGATACATAGATAGATACATAGATAATGGATTTTAGATAGAGAGGCAGATAATGGATGGATGACAGAGGAAGATAAGAATGTTTTAACAACCTCTAGCCAATACAACAAAAATGGTGGGAAAGAAAAAAGAGTATATGTAAACTGATCTTATCCCAAAAGCACAGGAAAATTTTGGCTTTGAGGAAGATTTCTGTGTAACGAGCATCATTAAAGACAGAAACGGACGTGATTACAACCCTAAACAAGTAGGGAGGGCCCAGTGATAACTTTTATTAAAAGATCAGAAACAGAAAAATGACAAATTTGAGCATTTTTATGTGTCTACAAAACTGAAAAAACATTAAAGCCACAGGAAGAGCAGTCCACATCTGTAATCCCAATGCTCAGGGTTCCCACTTTTTGGTGGGAGGAGAAAACAGGAGAGAATCCCTGGAAGCTGACTGCCCAGGTGACCTTGAGTACACAGTGTGGAAAAACAAACCCTGTCTCAAACCATGTGGAGGCAAGGGAAGGACTAACACGCAGATCCTCTGACGCCCACGTGAGCACTATGGCATGCATACTGCACACGTCTGAACTCAAATACCAAATATCTACACATGCACCATAGACACATACACACACACAGATACACACACAAATAGAAATAAAATGAAGTCAAGTGGATAGAAAAATGTTAAACATGTATTTCAGTTAAAATTAAGAATTGCCGCTGTCTTCACTGTATTGAACATAAGCTGAAGTACTTCCCCTACTTGCGAACCAAAGGAAATATAATTGCAAGTGTTATTCCAGAGAGAATTACTGTGAGAAGACAGACAATCAACAAACATCTCAATTGTTAAAGCTTCTACATCTCAGAATCCAGCAAGATTGGCAGATATAAAGTCTACAACAGTAAATGCTAGACAGGTGATAAAGACCCTGCTTATATGGTGCCATTCAAAGTAGCAATTTCAAACATAAAATGTTTGCTCATGTCCAACAGGGAAACAGAAGGCATTTTCCCTCTTTAAAGTGAGAATAAAGGCATGACTGGGTTTTAAAGGTGACAGAAGGTTTAAACAGCTAGGGCAGTACAGAGCTTAGCAACAGATGGAACAGAATTGAAAATGGTGTCAGGTTAGAGCCTAGAAGCAGGTTACCACCCAGAAGCCAGGACCCTGAAGGTGTGAAGGTGACAGAAAGGGACAGAAACTTGTCTGGCTTCTCCCCACTACTTCCCATTCATGTTCTCCCCAGCCAAGATAGCGTGGAAAGCCCAGCATGGAAAGCCCGGCATGGAGTAGGCAGCTCTCATGATGGAGGAAGACAGGGCAGAAGAAGAGGACGATGTTGGACCTATTATACTCCATATGCTGGCAGGAGCCATCCTTGATATCTGAGTACCTTTCTACCCAGGACTGCAGCTCTGATTGGGAGAGTCCCCTTGCACAGCTCTGGCCTGGAAGTTTAGAAGGGTCCTGAAGGGCTCCAATCATCGCTGGTACCTCGGTCTATATGCAGGCCATTCTTTAAGTGCCTCAAGACAAATGCTATTCACTTCTGCCAGGCTTCTGATTGTGAACTCTAGTTAAGAAATGTTAGCCAATAGATAAGGACATAAAAAATCAGAAAATTCTAGAACCATTCTCAACAGCTGTTTTTCCTCTGGACTCCTCTATTACCAGAGAGGAAAAAGTCAAACTACAAACAAACAATGAAACTGTTCTTAAACCGTGGAGTATGCTA
Source organism: Sigmodon hispidus (assembly GCA_004025045.1). Taxonomy (NCBI): domain Eukaryota; kingdom Metazoa; phylum Chordata; class Mammalia; order Rodentia; family Cricetidae; genus Sigmodon; species Sigmodon hispidus. Next base: position 916 of record PVIH01004900.1, on the reverse strand, counting down.
TGAGCATAGAAGAGGAAGCTCTCTCTTCCAAAGCTGTTCCTGAAGCTAGCAGAGCATTCCAGAACCATTTTGACATGTGATTTCCTAGGCAGACCTAAGGAATGGCAAGATCTCAAATGTCACAAAGAATGACTGAGTAAGTAAACCAAATGTGATAGAAGCCTGTGAGGAGTGTTTCTGTCCACTGAGGCCTGTCAGAAGTGCTTCTGTCCACTAAAGCCTGTGAGGAGTGCTTCTGTCCACTGACTTATGAGGAGTACTTCTGTCCACTGAGACCTGTCAGGAATGCTTTTATCCACTGAGAGGCCTGTGAGCAGTGTTTCTGTCCACTGAGACCTATCAGGAGTGCTTCTGTCCACTGAGAGGCCTGTGAGGAGTGTTTCTGTCCACTGAGATGCCTGTGAGGAGTGCTTCTGTGCACTGAGACCTATCAGGAGTGCTTCTGTCCACTGAGAGGCCTGTGAGCAGTGTTTCTGTCCACTGAGACCTGTCAGGAGTACTTCTGTGCACTGAGGCCTGTGAGGAGTGCTTCTGTGCACTGAGGCCTGTGAGGAGTGCTTCTGTCCACTGAGAGGCCTGTGAGGAGTGCTTCTGTGCACTGAGGCCTGTGAGGAGTGCTTCTGTGCACTGAGGCCTGTGAGCAGTGTTTCTGTCCACTGAGACCTATCAGGAGTGCTTCTGTCCACTGAGAGGCCTGTGAGCAGTGTTTCAGTCCACTGAGACCTGTCAGGAGTGCTTCTGTGCACTGACGCCTGTGAGGAGTGCTTCTGTGCACTGAGGCCTGTGAGCAGTGTTTCTGTCCACTGAGACCTGTCAGGAGTGCTTCTGTCCACTGAGACCTGTCAGGAGTGCTTCTGTCCACTGAGACCTGTGAGGAGTGCTTCTGTCCTCTGAGGCCTGTGAGGAGTGCTTCTGT